>JASAMX010026075.1:0-78568 GCA_030248175.1 Microlaimidae sp. YZB2_3
TGTTTGTCTGAGTGCGTTGCGTTTTTCTGTGAATTGCAGGATGTGTTGTGGTAGTGGTCTGTTTGTGTGCTTAATGTGGCCCTTGGGAATATGCTTTGTCTGCTTGAATAATGAGTTTTGTGAATGCTTTGTTTGCTTGATGTATGTTTGTGGTGGGTGGGAGTGTTTGAATGTTGTCTTCCATGTGTGCGGTGAAGGCTTGCCAGTTTGCTTTTTGTAATTTGTGAATGTTGTTTTGGTGTGTTGTTGTTTTTGTGTGTGCATGTTTAGTGTTGTGAGTATTGGTAGGTGGTCTAAATTGAGTGCATGTAGTGTTTGCCATGAGTGTGTGTTGTTGATGTTTGTTGAGATTGTTGTGATGTCTGGAGATGTTTGTTGTTGATTTGGTGCTATTGGTTTGCGTGTTGGTGTGTTTGTGTTGAGTATTGTGTGTTTTGAGTTTATGATGATGTCCGCTACTGTTTCCCCTCTACCTCTACGATCTTCTATGGGAGAAAACCATAGAGGGGAGTGAGCGTTTATGTCGCCTGTGATGATTGTGTTGTCTTGCTGGGTGAGTTGATGTATGATGTGTGTTGTGTCTGCTATTTGGTTGTGTTCTGTTGTTGCTAATTCTGTTCTGTTTTTTTAAGTGTGATTTTTTTAAGAGTGTCTCTTGGAGGGATCTAGATGTTTGCGATGTCTATGTGTTGCTTTTGTGTTTTGTGTATGCGTGTTATGAGTAGCTCTGCGGTGTTGTGTGTTTGTTGTAGAGTTTGAGTGGGATTGAGTTGGGAGAAGACAGTGTATATATGTGAGTAGTCCTCCCCCAGTTTTGCCTTGTCTGTCTTGTCTGCACGCGGTGTAGTCTTGTAGTTTTGGTGTATTTGTTTGTGATGCTTTGAGTTTTGTTTCTTGCACTCTGGATTTCCAAAGTGGTCCTTTTCGATATCGTCCCTTATAAAACAAAATTTACATAGATGTTGATTGTTATGCATATCAGTGTGTTCAGAATAAGAAAATACAGTTTTGTAATATAAAACTTTTTGATCAAACAAAGCTGAAAAAAGTTATGGACAAAAACGGTTTTAAAAATGTATTACATGCATTACCCTATTTTGTTATTTAAATTTTAATGCCCTATGAGTAATTTTTCAAGTACAGAATTGTCGAAAAACGCCATTTTTGGGGGTTATAATCTCCTGAACCACTTGAGATATTTCGATGAAAACATTTTTGGGGGCTATTGGGATCAGGGTTAAAGTTTTTCCAAAAAATAATCAAAATCGAAGACAAAAAGTTTTACTCGGTACCGCACCTTTGAAGGCTTACTAAACTTTTTTTAAAAAGGTTTATGATTAAGAGATTGTAAAAAATGTACGTTTTTATAGTCTGTTGGTATGTGAACATCTGTATTTACAACAACGTGATTTCGACAAAATCGTTGATATTTATATTCAAGACGAGTTCAGAAAGGTAATACAATGATTAACTTGTTTGTAAATTATATTGAAAGAGAATCGATTTCTTATCGAATTTTTTCCTTTTATTTTAACTATAATTTTTTTTTAGAAAAATGTTTTTAAAGTTATCAGGGATTTTATGTCAGGAAATGAACTTCTTATGTCTGAAAAATTAGCTCTCAAGCGGCGCCTACATAAACTTTTGCCGGTAAGATTAAATTTCAATCATTTTTAACTCGGTCAATTTTAGGACCGCGGTAAAATCTCAAACGTATTTTTGCTCTTTTTGTAAATATCAAACTTTTTTAAGATAAAATTTAAATTGAGCGAATTGTTAAGGTAGAAATAATGCATTTTTCATTAGATTATTCTATTAAACACATTTTTTCAGTATTAAAATTCTAATATTAATGTGTCTTTTTTAATGCAACTGAAACTGTTTATAAACAGTAACTATTATGTTCATACTACCTAGGTAAACCGATAATGGTTTCTATTATTGTCTTCTTGTAGTCAACCTGCTCAACAATTTATTAAGTTATATGTGCAACAAAACGTGGAAGTTTACGTTTTCTGTCTCAATTATTTGGAGAATAGGTATCAAAAAAAAAATTAAAATTGGCTGCTCCTCCAACAGGATAAACGACGAGTTCTAGTTTTAAAAAACCGTTAAGCTGTGTCACAAAAAAATCTAATTAAAAAATAGTCTAAAAGAAATATAAACCTGCCATGCCAATTACCATTATTTTGTTGTTGAAGTCACAACATAATTATTGCTCTGTAATTAATAGAGGCATGCCTGTAATTTTGATTATATTTTGAGTGGTTTATAGTTTGAATGAATATATATATATATATATAATATATATAAAAAAATCATGAATATATATATATATATATATATATATATATATATATATATATATATATATATATATATATATATATATATATAGGGCCCGACCGGATCCATGATTTTGGATCCGGCCGGACCGGACCGGATCCAAAGGTAGATCCGGCCAGACCGGATCCGGATCGGAAAGATAGAATTTTAAATCAATACTAATGACTATAATAAAATAATAAGTTGGCATTGTACTTGCTAAATACAAACTACCAAAGCAACAAAAAAGTAACATTTAATAAACCAACAGTTTTATTTGTGTTCTAAATAATCTGAACAGACCAGATAATAACACTAAAAATATATGTTCAGCCCAACAAAACAGTCATCACTATCAGAATTTGTAATCCAATGCCTTCAAGTTGTACTTAAGAAACAGGAGTTTCTCCACATTTTCCGGTTTTAAAGAAGAGCGATCACCCTCAGATATCAATTGTGCAACCTTGAAGGCTCGTTCACTTGCCACTGATGCAGGAGGAGCTGATAAATATTTCCTGGCTAACTGAATATAAAATTAGTTCCTGAAATTTTCCTGAAAGTTCTTGCTGGTGTCCACTGTGGAATACGGGACCATTGCATCAGCAATCCATATTGCTAATTCTTTTTCAAAATCCTTCTGTTGAGGTGCTGTTTCAGAATAGGCTTTCTGGGCTGGAAATAGATCATCAATCTTGGATTGCTTCTTTGCAACTTTTTGTTCGGTTCCTTCTTCCAACTTGTAGAGGGATTCCTTCTTTTTAGTGATGGTTTTTCTTTTTACTTCTTTTTCTCTTGTAACCTGCTTCAGAGATCTGAATTCTTCTTGGTGGGTATTTTGCAGATGTTTCCACATGGGACTGGTACTAAATGATCTGGGGTCATTTCCCCGTTTGTATTCCCTGATTACTGGTAAACAAATTTGGCATATGAATGTGAATTAAGAGTTGGAGATCAAAGAATATAATGCATGCTATTGCTAATGTGCATTAGTGTAGCGTAAGCAAACTAATACAATCAATAGCCAGTGTTAATATATAAAATTTAATAAAAAAATATAATAAAAAAACAATAGAAGTTAGTAGAGGAGTTATAAACAATAAAGGATTGATTTTAAAACATATAGAAACAGAATAGTGAAGTTTAAGTAAATATAAGAATAAGAAACTTATACCTTAACTTGGATGCAGTTGTGTAAAACAATTATTTGAGTTTTTCTTATAACTTATAAAACCAAAACAAGTTTTAAAACACAATTTACTGTCGGGAGTGTCGCGGCAGTCATTTAAAATGGTTGGTATAACACTGAAGAAACAAAAGATAGCTAATGATTGTGTTGCAGAACATAAAACATTATTAAAACACCTCTTAATACACTAAGCTTTCTGTTCACCTTAAAATTTTTTGTAGGGAGTGTCGTAACGGCATATAACAAGATGTTAACAACTTTTCTTTTTATTCCCGCAAAAAAAACACTCAGATCCGGCCGGATCTGAGATAGATCCGGCCGGACCGGACCGGATCCAAAAATCACCGGATCTACCGGACCGGACCGGATATCCGGTCGGGCCCTATACATATATATATATATATACAGACCTGTGCCCTGCCCCCCCCCCCCTGGGTTAAAACGGGGGGACAATTTCAAAATGGGGGGCACGGGGGGCAACTTTTTTGAAACGGTGGGGGGCAATTAAACGAGGGGGGCAAGCAGGGGTAAAGAAAAAAAGGAGAAAAAAAGAGCAAAATGGAAAAAAGGGACAAAAAAGCGAAAATAAGGTAAAAATAGGTCTAAAATGGCTTAAAATACATTGAAATAGGCTAAAAACTGCAAAAAATTTGAGATGATGGCGTCATCATAGGTCAAAAATGACGTCATAGTTTTAGAGTACTTTTTCATTTTTTGGCGGGGGGGGGGCAAATCCTCCAATAAAACGGGGGGGGGGCATTTCCAGACCGTGCACAGGTCTGTATATATATATATAGCTTAAATTTGATTTTGTGTTCTAGCTATAGCTATTTATTTATTTTCAGGCAATTGTAGCTGTGGATGCAAAAAACGCGGCTGATCTGATTTTAGACTATTTCCAATCGTTTTTAGAAGACATAGAATCCAAATTTTGTGAAAACAACGATTTTTTACTTTCTTTATTAAAAGAAGTCTTCCATAATAGGTGCGTATTTAATTTCGTATTTTTTCAAACTTTTTTTACATCTGTATTAAGTAAGATAGGATAAGTTTTTATTCGCTGGTATTTTGCTGGTTAGGCAATAGTTTTTGTTTACATCTCAGTTTAAAACCTCTCTGAAAACTAGTGTAGAATATTTTAATCGAATTTATTTTAAAAACCTTAAAACTTTAAATGTTTCTAACGCGCATAGTTTGACAGACATAGCACGTATAAACACTGTAAAAATGAACCACATTGCATAAAATTGGTATTATGCTATTATAATAGCTTACGCCTTTGCCGCTTTTTATACAGGACAACATTATTTTTGTTTTATTACTTTCATTGTTTGGATATAATATAATATTTTTGGTTTTTAATGATAAAGTTATTTTAATGAAGTTTAATAATAAAGTTTTTTTAATGAATTTAGGCTGCAATCTGGCAATACAACTGTCTTGCCTGACGAAAGCGCTAGTCGGCGTTTAGTTGAAAAGTACATCGCTTTATCTTGCCAACGGGTTCTTCTGGAATCAGGTAAACTTTAAAATGTTTTTGTAGATTAAAATAAATATTGCTAAAATTTTCAAGCATGATTAACTAAACTAAGGATGATTAAAAATAATTTCCAACGATGATGATTCCCTCATTAACTTTCTCTTGTTTTTGCAGTAGTAAATGTTTTCTAATGTTTTCTTATAAGGCGTTTGTTTGTTTTACATAGAGGGGCAGTGTCCTGAATTTCGGTTTTGTACCTCAATGGTTGTTTTCAGCAGTAAAAAACTCAAAACTGCGATAATAACTTTAAAATGCCATAAAATGGCTTTTTGATATAAAATTAGCACCTTTTCAAACATAAACAATACTATGGGTAAAATTTACTCCAGAAAAAACCACATGAATAAAATGCGTTTTTTTGGATTTTAACTCCTATCCTAAATTTGGGGGTTTAACCCCCTGCCCACTCCAAAAAAAAACTTGTCCATCATGTATGATTATACGATCTTTATTCCTATGCATAGGTGGGCAGGGGGGTTTATACTTTCGGATTTTGGATTTTGCTGACCCCCCCAAATTTGAGGTACCCGAGGACACCCCCCCCCAAATTCGCCTCCCGGAGAAAACATTTTTAATCTTCTTATACTTTAAAAAATGGAATTGTTACGGCTTTTATGTCATAAAAGGAGAAAAATGACATTTAAAATGTTTTTTATATTTAATTTCATTTAATAAACTTTATGTACTAATTACTTATCTACTTTATTACATTATGTATATAATCTTTATATTTATATATAATCTTTAATATATATGTATATAATCTTTAAATATATATGTATATATGTATAATCTTTTATATATGTATACATTGGTGTAGCCAAGATTTCGAAAAGGGAGGGGGTTCCAACCCTGAACAAAATTTCCGAAAGGGGTGGGTCCAGGGGGGTCCAAACCCTAAGCGTTATAAAAGAGCTAAAATAAATTTTCCGCGCTTCGCGCGGAGTGTTTATTACCTTGTTTATATCATATACTTCATTATTTTCCTATTATTCAATAAAAATAAGTCTATAAAACCCAGAAAATGTTTTTAAAATTACTTCTAACCTTTAAATTTTTAATACCACGACTGTATAAAAATCTAAAGGGGGAGGGTCCAGCGTGGTCGTATCAAGATTAAAAAACAAAGTAACAAAAATTTGGAAGTGGAGACCAATTAAAACATTAAGAATAGGGTGGGTCTAGCGTGGTCATACCAAGATTACAAAACAAAGTAATACAAATTTGCAAGTGGAGACTATAATAATTAATGGAGCGCTGAGCGAAGCGCGAGAAAGTTTTGTAAAAATGGTCGTTCCAGACCCCCAAATTTTTATCCTTGGCGACCCAAAAGGGGGGTCTAACTCCAAATTTTTCCCTTTGCCGACCCAAAAGGGGGGTGTCTAGCCTAGTCCCCCTAGACCCATACATGGGCAAGTAGGTCCGGAGTGGGGGGTTAAACCCCAAGTGAGGGGGGGGGGTTAAAATCCGAGAAACGCAAAATATCCATATCTTTTTTTCTGGGGTGCATTTTACCCATATCGTTTTTCGATTTCAAAGAAAAAATAGGTAAAAACGCTAATTTTAGGTCAAAAAGACCTTTTTATTGCATTTTTGAACTTTTTACTGTTTAAAACCTTAATTTTGACCTCAAAACTTAACTTTGGAGGCAGTTAGAAGTCATTTTAAAGACATTTTTTTCTTCATTTTTCCAAAATTGGGGAAGGAGGTTAACTATTTCTCCCCCCCCCCACTTCTGAACCCAACCCCCTCCCCCTTCCGTGCCCATGTATGCCTAGGCCCCCTGGCTACGCCCATGTATGTATATAATCTTTAATTAAATATAAGATTATGGATTAAAAAGTTTGTTGTTGTTGTTGTTGTTGTTGATAACCTGAAACTTATCTTCCCTATGCAGATTATGCAAAAGGCAGGCGCTAAGACAAGCCAGGAGGGGCGAAAATGTTTCACCCCTATGGTTAAGACTCTTCATCCAACATTAATAACAATGTTGGCAACCTTTACCGCTAGAGTGTTCACTACATCCAGTGTTCACCCATTCCGAGGTCTTTGTCTAAAGGATTTTTTAAGTCGCGCCTAATATTGATCTTACTATTTAACATCGTACATGGTCAGTATAGGTGTTCCTGCAAGGCCAGTGGTACAAACTCCACACACAATGGATCTGTATTTGTCCACTGGTTTGCTAGATGGAAAACTGCCATGTGTGGCTGACGTACAACAACAAACACTCTAGCCATGCCACGCTGGACACATTTCTATAAAAGAAAAGATCCAGCAACCAGGTTTAGGTGGTAGTGGAACCCGTAGGTCCGTTAGATGCTGCCCGAAGGTCAGCACAGTCCTGGTGGCTCAATGGCACTAAAAAGTTTGTGATACTTGACTTTTTAATCAAGACAATAATATTACTATTCTATTATTACGTAATTATTAAAAAAACTATGATTTTTAATCTAATTATAAGAATATATAAACACATTATTAATAAAAGAATTAAAAAATAAAATTTATAAGTTGCAATAAGGTCTTATTTTAATTTTACAGTTTTAAAGCATTTATAAGCTTGTTTTACGTTTTTTTACGCGTTTTAATCCCATTTTAGGGCAGCGCGGAAATATTGGGTACACCCCCCTTATACCCCACCCCCAAAATCCGAAAGGCTGCCCACCTATGTTCCTATGCGGTTAAATTTCCCCTGCCTCCATTTCCATCAAGTGCATGAAAAACAATTATTGCAGTTAGTTAATGAAAGAAAAAAGTTGCGATAAAGATTTGAAATCGAAGGGAATTTGATCGCCAGCACTTGATTGCCGAGCATTTAACCGCTGGGCATTTAATCGCCGTAATACGTGTTGCGTTAAATCAGACGTTAAAACTCGCCACTAAAGTAAGTAGTATAAACTGTCCAAATAATAAAAACTCCACAAAATATAATTTAAAAAATTTAAATAAAATATTTAACCCGGTCCCGTAATTGCCTATTCCTCGGTTACAACCGTGAAACGTTCGTGCGACCTATGTCATACCTTCGTCATACCTAATTTTTTGCGCGAGTGGTACCCAATGAGCGAGCAAATTGAAATGGTTAAAGCGGTACGGTGGCAATATGCAGATTTTTGTCACGGATACAGTGTATTATGTAGGATATTTCATGCTGCAAAAAATTGCATATTGCTACCGTACAGCTTTAACCATTTCAATTTGCTCGCTCACTAGGCACTATTCGCGCACAAAAAATTATGTATGACGGAAGTAAAACCTAGATCATGCGAAGAGCTTACCGCGGTAAGGTTTACGTATGACATTTTTCATACGAAAATACCACAACACCACCGTGAGACGAAGGTTTTACTTTTGTCGTACGAAGGTTTCACGGTAATAGCGGGGGAAGAGGCCTTCATGGGAACGGGTTAAACAAGGCAATGTTGTTTTGGCAATAAAAGTCTTTTATTCCTAAAACAACATCACCTTGTTTGAAAGATGAATAAAATATAAAATTTTTGTAAGCCTAAGAACCTAAAATCAAACAGAAAATTTTATGGTTTGTTCTTCAATGACTAGAAAATTATTCCTGAGCCTAGCGAAACTCGAAAATCAAACGAAAACGTTCATGATAATTTTATTATATTTTATTTAAAGAAAACAGATGTTTTTCTTAAACCTAAACAAAACCTAAAAAACAAACAAAAATTTATCATGATAATTTTATATTTAATGAATGATCTGTTCTTTAATAAAGATAAGACTTTAGTTTTTACTGAGCCTAAGCAAAACCTTAAAATCAAGCTAAATTTTATCATCATAAATTCTTATTAACATTGTGTGCTTGAAAAATGCTTTTTGTGTCACAAGCAAGATTTTACCACAAAAATGATGCACACTCATTATCGTAAATGCGGGGAAGGCGTAATAATTTTGGCGAGTTTATAACGTGCTGTGTTGATTCAGTAGAGGTGAAGGAAAACAAAAATTTGCATAAAATTTATATGCAATCAATCTTACTGCGATCAAATGCTCGGCGATCAAGTGCGCGGCAATGAAATCCTGGCGGTCAAATGCTCGGCGATCAAGTGCTGGCTTTCAAATTTCCGGACACCGTGTTAAAACAGAAGGCGATGGTTTGACACAATGACGGCTTCTGCTTATAACTACATAAGCACTTTGCGTATTGCAAGTAAGAAGGAATGATCGGTCAACATCTTTTCCAACCCCCACTACACTATGTTTGCTAACATAAACGCCATAGGTCACCGACCTTCGACGGCTCAGGGGGGGTCCACACCCCGGGGTGTGGAGGTTTTTGACGTCCCGGGGGGGGGGTCACACCCCGGGGTGTTTTTTTTGAGATAAAGCAGGGGGGGTGGTCACACCCCGGGTACCATTTTTTTTGACCAAAATTGACAATTTTTTGACGAAATTTGACCATTTTTTAAGCATTTTTTGGGAAATTCTAGTTAGGGGGGGTGGTCAAAAATGGGCTTAGGGGGGGGGTCAGGGGTTCAAGGGGTCGATGGGGGGGGGGGAGGGGTCAAAAATGGGCCTTAGGGGGGGGATGGTCTCAGAGGGTAGGGGGGGGTGACCCCCACTACACTATGTTTGCTAACATAAACGCTTTGGCAAGGGATAGAAACTTTAATACCTAAAACTCACAAACAATAAAAACCTGACTTTGCGAACAAAATAATCTATGGTCGCAGTCGAAATAGTCTTACACGTTTTGGATTATTTTTTCCCAAAAGCGAGCAAATAATCCAAGTCGGCGCGCCAGCGCCTGCCAAGGGCAACAAATAACCAAAAAAAGATTTCACTAGATTCCAATAAACCAAAATTACATATAGCTTATTTTCATTGGTATAAACGCTTACTTTAAAGAATAAAACAAGCAATAAATCAATTTTTTGTGTTATCTTTGATTTGATTTATTTTTATTTTACATTAACTTCTAGGAAAATATAAAATTATACATGTTAATTGGCTGGGAGGGTTTGCTTAGGCGTAGGGTGGAGGTCGAACCGCTCTCAAGCTTAGGGGGGAGGAGAGGGGTGCCCTGGAATTTTTTCGATGAGAGGTTACCCGAAAGTTTTTTTTTTGAGTTGTTTATGGGGATATTATTTAGGAAATTTCGTTTTGGGGTACAGATTTAGCCTGATCAAAAGGTTGTTTTGGGGTAAGACGAGTGTAGCTAGCACGCATGGATGTAGGTATTTGCAGTGTATTCATAGATGAACAAGGGGGGAGGAGTAGGGTGGGGTCCACCTCGAAATTTTGGGAAACCCTAGCCTCGAAGTTTGCCCCCCCCCCTAGAAAAAAATCCAGAGGGCCCCCCTCCCCCCAAATTTTCGAATTTTTTACCACTGACCCCCCTCTAGATTTTGAAATCTGACCCTCCCCCTCCCATCTCAAGAAAATTTTAAGTACTTTTTTTATACTTATATTTTCTTCCAAAAACGTGACTTTTTAACACAAATTCATGTTTTTACACCCTTTTTATACCTAAATATCGCTTTTTATTCAATAAAATGTAGTATTATCTTATAAAAAAACTATTATTAAACCTTTAATGGTTTAAAAGTTTTTTGTTTCGGAAATTGGACCCCACCTGACCCCCTCTAGGTTTCAAAATCTTCCACCCCGGGTCGACCCCCCCTAGAAAGCTAGGGGGTTCGACCCCCCCCTAGGACCCCCCTAGATTTTGAAATGTCATTTACCCGGTGTAAACACCCCCCAGCTTTTTGACCGTGTTCATCTATGAGTGTATTCTGCTCTATCTATAATAATGCGGTCGCATGAGTTTTCTCGAGTCGGTATAATACTGTTCGACACAGACAAACTTGTGCAGCCAGGACGACAGTATTACACTTGAAGTGAGATTACATCAGTAAATAGCTATTATAATATCTTCCTCTTCATTTTAATTCGCTCGAATTAAAATGGCTATTATGCCATGCCATTATAATGGAGGCTACCAATTAAATGGGGAGGCGTAATAATAATATAACAATGGCATACTTTTACTAACTTTTTATAAGGATTTGCACATTTTTCAGTATATTATATTATATTTTTTGTGATACTAAATACAACGGACCGCTTTGTTTCAGACAAAAAACTGGTTTATCAAGAGATTTTGCAGTTTGTTCGAGATTGGGAAATTTACACTGATGGAAACGAAAATGTCTTAAAAATATGTAGAGAAAACAGAATCACTCCGGCTGTAATATATTTACTTGAGAAAAAAGGAGCTTGGGAAGAAGCATTTGAAGTATTGATTGAGGTTGGTTTAAGTTTTGTACTCACAGTCCTATTGATACAAAAATATAATATAGAAAAGTATCTAACAAATATCACCTTTATGTTCTGTCATTGGCGTAGCCATGGATTTCCAAAAAGGGGTCCAACACTGGACGAAATTTCAGAAAAGGAGAAGGGGCCTAAAATTTAAACATTACAAAAAGGCTTAAGAATTTTAGTACACCTTCCTTCCAGCTCACTTATGCTTACCTATATGGTCATGTTTGAAAATGTTGAACATTTTGTTTATTCCAAGAATATGAATTTAATTAAAAGATTGTTTAGTTTGGTAATACAAATTAAAGAAAAAAAATTATATTCTTCTGTTACTTAAAGGAGCACTGTCAGAAATCAAATTCCTATAACGCCCGAACCGGACTGCTCCTTTAATACTAAACCGATTCAGCTGAAATTAAAAAATGTTGTAGCCTTGTAGTGGAGCACTCTAAATACCAAAGTTGAGTTAGGTAGGTTTGGTATTAAAGGAGCAGTCCGGTTCGGGCATTATAGGAATTTGATTTGTGACAGTGCTCCTTTAAAAGGCCAATTTTTGACACTGCCATTTTAATTGATACAGACCTGTGCACTGCCCCTCGGGGTTTTATTTGGGGGAGGGGGCAAATACAAAACAGGGGGCACCAGTGGCGTGCCCAGGATTTCATTTTCGGGGGGGGGGGGGTAAAAACTAACCTTGAAGGGGGGTCTGGGAGGCGCGAGCCCCCCAGCGGGGTCAAGGGGCAGAGCCCCTTGTCAGGGGGGTCCGGGGGGCAGAATGCCCCCGGGGGAGAAAATTTTTAATTTAAGGTGCTAAAATACAATATAAATTTTAATTCCAGATGATACTTATTACAAATTTTAAGGTTTTTTTATACCTATACATTTAAAACATGTGTTTAAACGTTAATAAAAGGATAATAGTGTATTTTATACACTATTTAGCAGTTTTATTAAACATGTATGTCTTAACTACTGAACGTGATAATCGATTTGAAATGAAAAAACTAAGATAAATTATCAATTTAAACTACCCGCGTGCGAGAAAATTTTGGTTTTTTGGCTATTAATATGCTTTTGGAAGGCATCAGGAAAGTTTCTGTATTAATATTAAAGAAAAAAATTTTTTCTCCCAAAATTTAAAAAACGTAAGGGACCCCCCTTACAAAAAAATCCGGCTTCACCGGACTTCGGGGGGGGGGGGGGGGCCGCCCCCCCCCCCCCCCGCCCCCTGGGCACGCCACTGGGCACGGGGACATCTTTTTTGAAACGGGTGGGGGGGAAGTAGGAGAGAAAGAGAAGAAAAAAAGAGAAAAAAAAGAAGAAAAATGGACTAAAAGGCGATATCTAAGTAAAACAGGTCTAAAATGGCCCAAAAAGCTAAAAACTGCAAAAAATTGGCGATGATGGCGTCATAGTAGGTCAAAAATGGTGACATAATTTTTGGGTATTTTTTCATTTTTTGTTGAGGGGCAATAAAACGGGAGGGGGGCACACACAGCCACTTAGATCCGGGGGGAGGCATTTCCAGACTGTAGTTTTATCCAGCTAAAAAACCTATTATTTTAATCTATTATTTGAAAACTTGTTTTGAAATAACGACGTTGTAATTTAATTTAGAATTTCGATTCTCTAAATAAAGCCGAAGAGCAAGAAACAGACCTATTTTTGATTATTTCCGGTAAATTTTTTTATTTAAATTTAGTAACGAAGAATTTTTTCATAATTATTTAAGCATTAAAATACAATAAAAAATCAAATTTAGTAAAAAAAAGTCATTGAAAAATTTAATTTAAGCTGTCTTCAAGTCTATCAAGCTTGGTAGTTATAAATCTTGCTGAAAAGTTTTAAAAAGTGTTACATGTGCAGCTGTAAATATATTTGAGAGGGAATTTACATAATTATAATATTCTAAAAAATTACGCCATTTAGGCAACAAAGTTTGGTAAAACATAACAAGGCAATTAGTAGTAGAGTTACTGTATAAAGTGATAAAGTAATTATGAACAAAAATTTCCTTTCTATGCGGAAAATAAGGCGTGGCACAACAAACAAAATAGAGCCAATCGTTTAGCCGCCCGGGAGTGTCTGTCTTTCTGCCGTAGATGCGACTCCCAACTAAGTTCGGGAAAGCGGGAGGGGTTCTGGTTCCGTCTTCTAGCCAAGCTGCTGGACCTTCCTTCGGCCTTCCTCACGGGGCGGGCGGAAGTGAAAGACGTCCTTAGCGAAACCGTCCACGCAATGATTCTTGTCGTAAAGCCGTCTGACGTTCTCCACAAGCTTTTCCAGGTGAGATTGTCGCGACTTTCTTTGTGTTAATGTTTAAAACGACGACGTCTTTGAGTAATGCGAGTTTTGAAGAAAATTCAGCGGGTGATGGTGCGACGTCGCATGTTAATCAATTAAATGAAGCACAGGAACCGGAGATTACTCATGTAATTTATGTATTGCCCTGTTTTTTTTCAAAAGATCACAAATTGATTTTTGTCATTCATCCTATCAAAAAGTGGATTTTGTTCGGTGTGAATTCGTGGACTTCCCAATGATTATGAGTTAACCAAAAGACATAGCCCTCAACAAAAAAAAAATCTTAAAAGAGGCGATACACATTCCTGCTAAAACTTTAGGCAGGGACGTACTTAGGGTTTCATTTTGGAGTGGAGGGCTACCCTACCCCCCACCAAAAATGGTCGGATCTCCGAAGCATAATGTCGGAGGGTCGGTAGGAAAATCGCTAGTGCACAGCGTTTTTTTTTGCAAAATCATTTACAATTTAAAAAAAAACAGATCCGTGGCCTCCCTGCCTGTGTTGTTATATTTGCGCCTATTTTTTGTATTTGTTTTTATATTAAATTGTTTTGTATGAAATTTTAGCATCCGGCTTTTCAAGGTGGGAAATATTCTGATTATTCTGATCTCATTCGAACCATCCTTCGAAGTTACGATTATGAAGAGGTTTGTGTTTGTTTTTTTTTTTGAATTCTTGTAGTGTAGGGTATCTGATTTAATTTCGGCCACGCCTTACTTTCGGCCACCAATTTAGGGTGTTCAAAAATGTGCTTATTTTTAAAACACAAAAGAACTAGCACAAAAGTAACTGGATTAATGTTGAATAAAGTGTTTTTGTTTTTTTATTTTTGTTATTCTCCATTATGAACATTTTCATGCAAAAAGTGATTTTTTTGTGATTTTCTTAATTTTCTTTTGTGTTTAAACTGCATCAAATTTAGAACGAAGTACAACATAAACTTAAAATATCTTCTATTTAAGGCTCAAAGTTGTTAATTTTCATATTTTGATATTTTCTTCAAAATCTTTGCAACGCGTTTAACTAACTACGCATTTTAAGATTCCGTTAATTGCGGCCACCTTAAAATTTAGATGAAAGAACACCATTTTTTACTGTTTTTAAATATCATCATACTACCGTATTTAAAAAGAATTTTTTTGCTTGTTTGACTTTTTTTGAATGTTTTAGAAGCCAAAAATAAAAATTCAACAAAAATATAGGTTATTAAAACTTGTTTTTTAAGGTTTTAAAGTCTTGCTAATAACTATTAAAGTTTGCAAACGAAAAAAATTAATTTATATGTACCAAGAACAATACCTAAGGATAAATTTGCAACCTTTAAAAATTTTATTGTTCGTTTTAGCAATAGTTATAGCCAGTTTTTTCTAGGTGGCCGAAATTAATGGCTCGCGCCTTAATTTCGGCCACTATAAAAAAATTAAACCTCCACTGATCTTTAAGTGCAACAGAAATTTTAAAATTTTGCACTGGAATAACAAAAATAGCTATCGTTTGATTTTTAGACCAAATTTTGGGTCGATTGGAAAAACCAGAAAAAACTTATACAAAAAAATAAAAAAAGATGGCCGAAATTAAGTCCAGCAAAATATGTGAAAGAGGTATTTTAAAATCGTCAATAAAATTTTTTAAAAATGCTAGATGGGTACGGGTGGGGGAGATGGTTAAACTAAAAATGTGCCTCTTTTGGGCGACGTAGAAGGCGGAAAGTTGTCTTCTAGGTGTAAGGAAAATTCCCCTTTTGGGCAATATATAAAAGTTGGGAAGAAAAAAGTGGGTAAAGTCGTTTAGAATTCGGAAAGTTATAATCCAAAACTTCCTTATGTCTATCATAAATTGACAATGACAACCGTCAATATTTTTTGTCAGTTATACCCTCATTCTAAGTAAATGCTAAATTTTGTGCTTCATTACGATTACGAATAGCCTTACAAAAAGTTTCTTTTCGATATTTTACGATTACTTTGTTTTACCACTGTCATTTAGTTTTTCGTTTTATAGGTTTTACTTGCAAAAACTGTAAACGCAATACACAACGAAGCCCACTGTTATTTATCTGGTTGTAATGAAAACATGCGGAAGAAAGTGAGCAGTCTCTCTTTGCTGCAAACCGTGTGTTGCGAATGTATGGTTTTATTAAACAGTACTGATACCCGAGTGGTCGCTTTTCAGTAAGCGTTTTCCATATAATTTTTTCTACAAAACAGGTTTTATCCTGACGTAAAAGTAACAATTTAGCATAATCCCTACCCCTCCTCCCCATTTCGAAATGAAAGGGTGGAGACGAGAAAATGTTAACTCCCAATATTTTGGAAAATGAAGAAAGACATGACTTCTAACTGCCTTCAAACTTAAGTTTTCATGTCAAAATAGGTATTTTAAGCATAAAAAATCTCAAAAATGCAAGAAAAAAAGAAGCTTTTTGACCTAAATTTAGCGTTTTTTCACTTATTTGTTACTTATCGTGTCTTACCTATTGTTAGTTTTTATCTATCGAAAAACAATATGGGTAAAATGTACTTTAGAAAAAAATATGGGTAAAAATGCCTTCTTCGAATTTTAAACCCCCATCCCCTCCCTTCCCTAAATCCGAGTTTAACCACCTCCCCACACGCAGAACAAACTTGCTCATGTACGGTAGTTTAGGGGAAGTGTCGACAGCTTGGGAATTTTTAAGGTATGTTTAACGCCATATGCCCCGACCTACTTATTCCTGTTACAAATTTTAAAAAAATATTAAGTAAATTTTAAATAAAAATGTAATTTTTTTTGTTCTAAAGTATTATTTTATTTTATTAATATCAAAAATATGAAATTTTTTATGACGTTAAAAAAATATTAAAGTATTTTATTTTCGTAATTGTTAATTTAAAAAATATTGGAATGCTATTATTTTACGGTATTGTTGTTTCTTATTGTAACTAAATAATAAACTACAATATATGTTTTTAGTTGTTCCCATTCTTATCATTTAAATTGCTTAATTAGAAGAAAATCGTTTAAAAAAGGAAAGCATGGAACTCGGGAATGGCTTTGTTTAATTTGCTCGCAACACGAATTGGAGAAAACTAACACTGAATCTCACTCAATAGGGGTAGGTTTTTTAAAATTGTAATGTAAGTACGCAGATAACCAATAAAAATACTTAATTTAGTTGTTGTTTTCAGATGATACTACGCGAACAATCGGTATACAATTTAAAATTTGATTAGAATAACAGTCCTTTGTAAAAATATTGTTTTCCTAAAATAATAGCTTTTCCGTCAATCAAGTATGCAAAGTGTAGCAATTCACTTTTTCGCAAAAAAAAACTAGTTTTTTCTGCTGTTATAGATCAAGTATTTTCCCATTACCTATTATCCAAAGTAAAGCGCGGACGGCAGTCAGTACATAGTTTTGTAAAGTGTAGTGGAAAATATTTTATACTTCATCTTTAGTTCACAAGATAGCAAAAACAGGAAAATTACAAAAGTCTTTAGTTCACCGAAATTTAAGTTTTAAATTTTGTCCTTTGTGAGCGTTAGACAAAGTATGAACCAAGATTAAAACAATTTAAAAAATAGTATTTTATACGTCTAGGCTTAAATTTTATCAAATTATAATAATCATCGGTGGGCAGTCTCTCGGGTTTTGAGGGTATACCCGACCTTCGAAATTTGAAGGGAAGCCCAAAAAAAGTCAAAATCTCCAAAGAACATTTTGACTTTTTTTTGTTGACACTTTAAACTTTCCAAATGACGGTCAAAAGGAATTTCTTCAAGTAGCATTCACACTTAGTCCAAAGGAAATTAGATTGTCCAAGGTCACTTTGTCCAAAACTAGTCTGTTGGATATTTTTAACAAAGCGTGAATCAGTCTTTAGCTTCCCTAAACCCTCCTGGCCAGGCCCTTGGCTCCCAGTCTTCAATATAATAAAAATCTCATTATTTTATGTATGTGTATGTATGTATGATAATACAGTATGTCTATCATAAATTGTATTAACCCGTTCCCGTGAAGGCCTTTTCCCCCGCTACAACCGTAAAACCTTCGTACAACAAAGGTAAAACCTTCGTCTCACGGTGGTGGTATTTTCGTATGACAAGTATCGTACGTAAACCTTACCGCGGTAAGCTCTTCGTATGACCTAGGTTTTACTTCCGTCATACCTAATTTTCAAGCAAATGAAAATGGCTAAAGCTGTACTGTAGAAATATGCAAATTTTTGTAACATTCAATATCCTATGTAATACACTGTATCCGTGATAAAAATCTGCATATTGCCACCGTACCGATTTAACCATTTCAACTTGCTCGCTCTGTGGACACCACTCGCGGAAAAAATTATGACCATGACGGAAGTATGACATAGGTCGCACGAACGTTTCACGGTTGTAACTACGGTAAAGGCAATTACAAGAACGAGTTAATGTAATACTTCGTACACATACATCTTGTTAGTATTTGTAATAGTTTTTGTTAGTATTTGTAATAGTTTTTGTTAGTATATGAATAGTTTTTGTTAGTATTTGTAATACAGCTATATTTCATTTAGCCCGATTTGCCAACTAAGGAACAGGTGAAACCTGACAGCCCGATTTTCCAGCAAAAGCGGATAAATCAAAAAGTAAATATTTGAATTAAGATTTTTAATCGGGGGATATAAAGGGGATCGGAAAAATTGTAGAGTGTATCAGGGGTCGCATTCTGAAGAAACCCTTATATTTACCCCGATAAATTCATTTCAATAAAAATAACAAAATTAAATATTATATTGTAAATAAACAAACCTGCCGCATATGGGACAGAAAATGATTGCAATGAATTTTTTTTTAAATTTTTTTCTCGCGCCGCAAAACCACCTCGCGCAAAATAAAAAATTTAATCAATGCGCGTATTATATTTTTTTATTAAATTAATCCTACGGGAGAAAAGATTTAACCACCTGTCGAGTTGGATAAATTCTTATTCTTAAAACAATAGAAAAAATTTAACTCGGCTTTTACCTAGGTAAAATTGATTTTTCACTCGCATCCTTAAACACGCTAAAAAAGTTACCCTGGGGTAACTTTTAACCGCGCGTCAGAATGCTACCCCAGGTGTTAAAAAATTTAAACAGCCAAATTTATAAATTTGGCCGTTACAGGACTTCAACCTGTAACTTTCAAAGTCGAGTCTGGTGTGATATATATTACACAATGAGCCGGACAATGAAAAATAGAAAAAAAAATCGCCTTCTACGCTTGTATTTTCAATTCCATTTATCTAACGAAAACCGACTCGATACATACCGGGGGTAGTATGTTGAAGGTTTAATACGACTTGAAGTTAATTTGATAGTAGCGATTATTGTCGACCAAATGTAAACATACTGGCAGTATAGATTGCATAATCTCGTTTAACCCGTTCGCGGGTTAAACGAGATTATGCAACAAACGGGTTAAACAAGCGTGAAACATTCGTACGACAAAGGTTAAACCTTCGTCTCACGATGGTGGTAATATTTTCCTATGACAAATGTCGTACTTATAATTACCACAGTAAACTCTACGCATAATCAAAGAATGTTGTATTTCCGTCAGAAATAATTTTTTGTGTGCGAATAGTGCCCAGTGAGCGAGCAAATTGAAATGGTTAAAGCTGTACGGTAGAATTATGCAAATTTTTTCCACATGAAATATCCTACGTAATGCTGTATCCGTGAGAAAAATCTGCATATTGCTACCGTTCAGCTTTAACCATTTTAATTTGCTCGTTCACTGGGCACTACTCGCGCAAAAAAATTATGTATGAAAGAAGAGGTCATACGAAGGTTTCACGGTTGTTACCGAGAAAAAGGCAATCACGGGAAAGGGTTAACGGATTTAATTTGAGATTAAGACTTAATCCCGAATTAAATTCTTACTAATCCACCCGTATATCCACTGAACTCACTACCTTCAAAGGTGGTTTAAAAATTGGCGAGTTTACTTCACTAATCTTAGATTAGTGACTATTTAAGTCTTAATCTCAATTTAAATCTGTTAAGCGAAATTATCCAATCGATACTTACTGCCAGTATGTTTACCGTTGAACGACAATCGCTAATCTCAAATTACCTTTAAATCAGATTAAAGCTTCAGTATACCACCCCTGTTGTGTGTCACATAATAATTATTTTAAAGTTAATAATGGACCAATACTATTAATGTTTCACTTAGAGCTAGGTATAAGTAATTAAGATATGAATAAAAAATGCGTTAATTTGTGTGAAATTAAGCATATTTCTCCAGGTACAATATTTGCGCTTGCCTAAGCGAGAAGACACGCTGAATCCATTTGCCGAACCAGAAGAAGTTGAAGGGCCTAAATCTGTGTTTCACTCGGATAAATTCGCCCTGCGACTGGCTCCGCGAGCAGTAAAACAGTAATTTTTTGCCCGCTCTTTGCTACGAAATTATACAATCTGAATGGAACTGGAAAGTGTGGCTTTTCTACTTTATTCCAAACAGTCTTTGTATGTGTAATTTGAATAATATTGGTCACACAACTCTCAACACATTTCACAGTAAGTATCTCACAATACCACGTTTTTAGTAGTTACAGAAGTGCGAAACGAAACGATTGTAATCATAAGAAGGCAGATTTGTTGTAAAACTGAGAATAACTTTATTGTAATGTTTGTTTGATATGTCAGTTCAATTCAAAGCAAAGAGAAAATTCGTCAATTTCGGCGCCGTTTGGAAAACTCGACTTAACGAAATATTAATATTTTTTGGTTTTTTTAATATTGACAAACTGCATGCGGTTTTGCAAAGCTTTTGTGGAAAAACGCTTGAACTGTCTATTTGAAAACAGGCATTAGAAAAAAAATTGTGCAAAATTCTGAAATGAGGATTTAAAGCCCCCCCCCCCTTAAAAGTGGGGGGGGTAAGGTTAACCCTCTTCCCCCCCTCAATTTCGAAAAAAAACGAAGCAAAAAATGACTTCTAACTTCTAACTGCCTTCGAAATTAAGTTTTAAGGTCAAAATAAATGTTTGAAGCAATAAAAAGCTCGGCTCAAAAATGAAATAACAAGGGCTATTTGACCTAAAATTAGCGTTTTTTTAACCTATTTTTCCTTCAAAATTGAAAAACGATGCGAAAAAACGAATAAAATGCACTCCAGAAAAAAATGGATAAAATGCGTTTCGGATTTTATCTCCCCCCTAAATACGGGTTGAACCCCCCCAGTGTGAACCAGCTTCTCAATGTATGGTTAGAAATAATTCTAAAATACATTTTTGGCTTAACTTTTTTTCCATCTTTCTGGAAAGTGGAAGGGGAGGTAGTACAGATTCAACGGAAACCCCAATAAACATTCTTGGTCATGTATAACAACTCCCAATGTATATGTATCAAAATTATGACCACTTATAAATATGAGTTCTAATGTAAAGCTGCCGGGTCGTGGTGTAACGCAGCACTACGTCATTCAATGAGATTCTGAAACTAAAAATAAAAATTTCAAGTCTTTTCGCTCATTTTTCGGTCAAAAAGCTAATTAGCGAAAATAACATAGCAAATTGTTTCGAATTCTTTTTTCAAAAACTTGATTTTTTTCGGCCTCATAATTCTGGACGTCACACATGGCCCTTGGCCGAAAAATGCTTATTGGAGACCAATAGTTAAATTTCAACTAAATTTTCAAGATCTTAACGCTATAACATTGCTTGTTCTACAACATCAGAGTGAACATTTCTTCTGCTAAAATCATTTCTTCAGGTAACTCCTCTTTACGGACCCGAAGTTTCATTGTGCCTAAAAATAGTTTTGGTGTGATTTTAATTGAAGGTGCATTATTAAAATGTCATAATCCCTACTGTGATATGTAATACTAGTAATATGTTTTGTTTAATGTATATTATTCTTATTTAATTTATGTAAGATTATATATAACTTAAAACTTTAAAGCAATCCATAATATTTTGGATCAAATATCCTGGCACATTAGCATAAAACGTAGTAGTTAAAAAATATCAATGCAATTGGCTAAAGTTGTAGTTTAAACATTCATTCATTACAAGCTGTCAATCGTGCACAATGATGATACTCTACCATCGTCACGATATTTCTAAAACAACAGGTTAACATTTTAATAGTTCTGAAAATAACTGGCATCACTAAATATTTAAATTGTTTTTATAATTAGCAGAAAATTAGAACGGAACACTAGACCTCTAGAGGTTGCTCCGGAGCTCCTAAATGTCAAGCTCTTCTTAGAGCTAGGAGCTGTGGGGAACATCACTGGTGCACATATATGTCCTATCCATCGTAGACTAAAGCTAAAGTCTTCCAGGCTGAAATTAAGGGCGTAACCGCTTTTCGTCAACAAAAAAATAAACACCCGCGAGCAAAAGTGGTTGCCATTGGTTATTTAACCAATTGTTTTTGAGTTGCGTCACATGTTTATCTGCACGTGATATTTTCTCAAAAGAAGAGTGGTTACTTGAACACCCTCCTATTTTTACCCTAATAGAATTAATCTTTAGTTGTCCACTTCTTTGTCTGAACATACATACGCCTGAAGACCTGGGCCCTTTTTCCTGCTCTATTCTTAAAGCATTTTTCAAGGCTAGTTTATTATATGCTCGTGCGATTGTAGTCAAAATAATTCCCGACTTTAAAGAAGTTTTAACCAAAAAAAAAATTTTTTCAATTATTTAATCAAGATTTTGAAATTCATGTTTTTCTTCTCATTATTAAACTTCAAAAGCTTGAAATTTCTTGAAATTTTTTGCGAGTGATGAAATTCACTTAAAAAACTGTAACTGGTTTTTTGAGCCGAAAATCATATATCTGACGTTAAACCTAAGTAAAAATTTTACTAGTTTTCAACGTCAGATTTTTGGTCTTAAAAATAGATTTATACCAAAAATATATAATATACCGAAAAATATGCAACTCCTCTATAAAAAAGTAAATCAAAGTAGGCTATTATAATGAGCCTCTCCATTTAAATGGCACCCTTCATTATAATGGCATAGTAGTCATTTTAATTCGGCGATTTAAAATGGAGAGAAAGCCGTTATAATAGCCATTTATTGATTTAATTTCACTTTATATATACTCACAAGTGTAATACTCTCTGGGCCGCACGAGTTTTCCCGTGTTGGTTTAATACTGTCTAACATGGTAAAACTCATGCGGCCCGGACAGTATTACACTTTTAAGTTTATATAAAGTGAAATTAAATCAATAAATGGCTATTATAATGGCTTCCTCTCCATTTTAATTTGCCGAATTAAAATGATTACTATGCCACTAAAATGGAGGGTGCCATTTAAATCGAGAGGCTCTTTATAATGGCCTACTTTTCGTACTTTTTTATATAGGAGTTGCACATTTTTCGGTATATTATATATTTTTGTTTATACTATATTTTTTTAGGGAATTTCATCACTCACGAAAAATTTTAAGCCTTTAAAATTTAATAATGAGAAAAAACCTGAACTTTAAAATCTTGAAAAAACAAATTTTAATACTAATTTTTGGCGTAGATTTTTAAGACCCTTAAATGAGAGTTGTTTTTTTTTTTGGAAAAAATCGGATAAGAGTTAAAAAACGTTGTTTTGATTCAATTAGTTTCACTGTCACAAATCAAATTGAACCAATTGAACTGAAATGTAAAAATGATGTACCTTGTAGTTGAGTACTCTAAATACAAAATTTAAATTAGATAGGTTTGGTATTAAAGGAGCAGTCCGGTTTCGGCTATATAGGATTTGGATTTGTGACAGTGCTCTTTTGAAGGTGCGGTGCACAGTCAAAACACTTTGCCAAAATAATCTATGGCATCACTCTTTAGTTATTCATTAAATTAGTAAAAAACAGGGTGGAGTTTTAGAGCTCCTGGAAACTCGCTATTTTAAACACACTTTAGTTTCAAAAAACGATATCATAAGTTTCATTCTTGATAGGAACACTTTATCATAGGAATGAATACATATAAAAAAACGATAGCATTAATAAATTGTACAAGATAACGCGCTTTTAAAAAAAATTGTTATAATATCTTACTCTAAAGTAAGGTTTATATCTTACATTACTTTATTAGTTGTGATACTGTTAAAACCTACATGACTTTAATTCAAATTTGTGTTGGCGAAATAAAAAAAATAATTTTTTTGACAAATAGATAATTTGTGTACATATATTTAGGTTTTGCTTACTAAGAAATTTATGTAAAACATAATAGGTTTATTTTAATAATATTTAAGAAGGCTATTTTTATTTAATTTTTGTAAACCCTACCAACTAAAAATTATTAGGTTTGTATACTCGACAATGAGCCAGTGTAAAAACCGGTGCTTTATATGTTATTGTAATAACCTTATATATGGTAATGAATAGTATACTAGAATAACACTTCTTTTTCTGTCATGAAATTATAAAAATATTACTTCCCATCAAGTTACGTAGATTAAAATACACCGATTTATTCGCGCAAATTAACGTAATCGAGTTATCTGAGTATAATAGCGTACTCTTCCTCTTCACAAAAATTAGAGAAATAAAAAAGGCGAGTTTTAATGAAAACAGGATTGCCATTCTGGTGGAGTGATCTGAAATTAGGCCAAGCCATTATAGCATACGAAATACCTATGTACCGATTTTTATCCAAAACTTGCACATCTTTTGAGAGACCACGCAAAATGCTCTCTTTCTGAGAGCCTCTCTCGCCCATGCCCGCCAAAAAATAAGATAACCGATGACACCTTGCGCCACCGCGACGCCGCCTTCTGGCGACCTTCCTTCCGCGCCCCCCCCCCCCCCCCCCCCCCTCTTCTGCCCCTCTCGCTCCAACAGACTGCTTGGCTCTCTACGAAATATACCCCCCCCCCTGTTGTATAGTGTTTTTTATCAATATGTACTCCATGTTTATATGTATTATAAGCGGTTGTGTTTTATTGTTGTGGTAATCGTTTGATCTACCAAGATTCATTCGTGGGCAAGTTGTTCCGAGTGCGGGAAGGGGGCGGTTAAACCAGGAATTAGAGGGAGGGAAAAAATAGGTAAAAAACGCTAATTTTAGGTCAAAAAGCCTTTTTTTATTGCATTTTTAAGCTTTTTATTGCTTCAAACATTCATTTTGACGTTAAAACTTAAGTTTGAAGGCAGTTGGAATTCATTTCAAAGACATTTTTTCTTCATTTTTCCAAAATTGATAGGGGTTAACCCTTTTCTCTCTCTCCCCCCCCCTCAACCCCCCCCCTTGTCCATGTATGCAGGGTAATTATTTATAAGTCCCTATTTGTTGTCTCTGTTATAAAAAAAGAATAATGTATACCAAATGTAACTCGAATTTATTACGTAATACCAATTTCATAAAGAATAAATTAAATTTAAAAGTTGTTGAATGATCAGTAAAAATACCAATCATTAAAAGTATCAGAATCAAATTTTAAATATTTTTAAGTTAACTTAATATGTATTATGTTATATATAAATGATGCGCTTGCCAAACGGATACAATAAAGATTACATTAATCTCCCGATTATTGAACACAAGATACAAAAATTAACTCACCAGGAAGCCATGATAAAGGAAATTTTGTTCCATTATATATGATTATAATAAAGAGCAAAAATAGTGATGTTCCTACCCTTTAATTTAATAATCATGCCCTTTAATTAAGAAAATTGAAGCTTTTTTAAACTTACCTAAACTATTCCGCCTGCATGTTTAGGTTTTTTGTTGTTTTATAAGTTTTGGAAAAAACAAGGTCCAAACGAAATTTGAAAAAATTCGTATCAATACTTTTTTGCCCGTTCAATTTTGATAAAAAAGAACTTGTAAAAATCAAAATTCCATGCCTTTAACGAATTAAGATATATCACTATTAAAAAATTACCAAAATCGGATTTTAAAAAATCTGCATTTTAAAAAATTTAATATAATAATAAAAAGTTTTGTTAAGATATAAAAAATATTTTAGTGTTATTATTTCAATAAAAAATACTATTTAACGTTAGTTTTCGTACGGTCTATGGAAAGCAGAAAACTGTCTGGAAATATGACTAATATTCAAGTAAATTCTGTATTTTACGTTTGTTTTAATTTATGTAATAATACAAAGAAAATAGTTTTGAGATTACTAAAAAAAATTTTTTATTTAAAAAATTGTCTAATTGTATCGAGAATTTAATTTCTTTTTTAAATATTTTTTAAAATGAAATCCCATACTAAAGTAAGCGTAGAAGTTCATGCAACTAGGTTCTTGTGCGAATTTTTATTTTGCTTCGGGGGACTTCGGGGAAATTATATTCTCAAAAATCCCGAAACTGCCGATACCCTGCCTAATATTAGTGGCACGTGGTACCTCGGACACCTATTCCTAAATTTTTTGAGTTTCTACACAAAAATTTTCCTGGTATACCTTCATTCAAAAATCAATGGGCTGCCTATTTTTTTCCAGTGCTCTAATAAGGCTAACGTTGGGATGATAAACCCTTATGGTTGGTTATGCTTGTTGTTCTTGTCATAGATGTTTTGTTTTGGGGGGTGGGGACAGAGGGGTCCATCCCCCCCTAGAGCCACAATTTCGGACCCCCTAGAAAAAATCCAGGGACCGCCCCCCCCAAAGCTTGAGAGCGGTCCGGCCTGACCCCCCTAGCGATGCAGACCCCCCTCGGCCCCTCCCCCTCCTTTCGACCAATTTAGAAGTATAATTTTTTTATTTACTGTCAAAAACACGGTTTTTAGTTTAAAACAATGTTTAAATACGCTTTTTAGGCCTAAATAGGCTGTTTTAGTACTTAAAATTCAATATTAGACCTAAAACACTTAAATTATTGATTTAAAAAAGCTTTGTTAAAAAATCGAACCCCCCTGACCCCCCTAAATTTGAAATCTCACACCTGGGGTCGACCCCCCTTTAAAAAGCCCCCCTGGACCCATCCCCTAAAAAATTTTGGCCTTCCACCCAGGGGTGGACCCCCATCTAGCGGACCTGACCAAAAACATCTGTGGTTCTTGTTGCAAATCTTATTGTTATAAAATATGAAAATTTTGATCAAAAAATTTAAAAAAAGATATCTTAACTGGTTGTGACGATAAACAGATCTTATGACTATTTGAAACAGTCGTATTTACTTATTTTTGTATTTATTTTTGCTTAATTTTTAAAAAGGTGTGATGATATTAGAGATTGTGTACCTATTTGTATACCGTACGGTTTGATTTTGTTTTTCCCAAAAACTTTTTATCTCGCGTCCAGCCAGGGGTCGTCGCATCACAAGTGTAAGCAAAATTATGTAATTAGAAAAAGTGATATATTTTATCGCATCTACGGATAAATTTTATTACATTGACTTGACATCTTAGTGAGAAAATAAAACTGCCAATATGAAGACCGGCAGGTACTTTTCCAAGTCCCGACAGAAATTGGCCAGCGAGTCGGTAGCTTCTATCTCGGACTTGAATCAGTCAGACAGCCTTCCGCCGGCGAATTCCGCTGGCCCATACTCGGGTTCAGTGAAAATGTCCGAATTTACCGGGAAAAAAGCGTGCACGCGCACATTTCCGCGAAAAGACGGTGGCGGCGGTGGGTTTGTAATGAAAAAGCGGACGTCGACAGATCGAGCAGAAGAACCAGAGCAGGTCCAGGAGGATGCGGATGTGGACCCGGAGAAATTGGAAAAATACACTTACGGAGACCAATTAGAAACGGTGGAATTATTTTATTTTTATGTTTTTTTTATTATTTTTTTTGTTTTTTGTTTTTATTACCTTTTTAACTAGACATGGGACCTGTTCACGGTCTAGAAATACCCCCCTCCGGAATATTAGTGGTTTTGCCACCCCCCTCCGTTTTATTGCCCTCTTCCCGCCCAAAAATGAAAAAGTGCCCAAAAATTATGGCGCCATTTTTGACCTATTCTAACGCCATCATTGCCAATTTTTTTGCTGTTTTTAGCCTATTTCAATGGTTTTTAAGCCATGTAGACCTATTTTACATAAATTTCGCCTTTTTTCTTTTTTCCCTCCTTTTTTTACCTTTTTTTCTTTCTCTTCCCCTTGCCCCCCTCGTTTTATTGCCTCACCCCCGTTTCAAAAAAGTTTCCCCCCGTCCCCCCATTTTGGAATTGCCCCCCAATAAAACCCGGGGGCAGTGCACAGGTTTGGACATGCATTAGGAGACCTGTGCACAGCCTTAGAGTGCCCCTGGAATATAAGTATCTGTGTCTCCCCGTTTTATAGCCCCCCCCCCGCCCACCCAAAAATGAAAAAGTATCCAAACATTTTGGTACAATTTTTGACTTATTATGACGTCATCATCGCGAAATCTGCGGTTTTCAGACTATTTTAATGCATTTTAAGCAATTTTAGACTTATTTTTACTTAAATTTCGTTTGGGGCGTTCTGGTGGTAAAAAAATTGAAAATTAATAACAAAAAAAAACAAATCAAAAACTAGTTATAAGCTTTATAAATATAAAAAATAAATTTTAAGTTTTATATGACATCCTAACTAAACTATATATTATTTTTAAAAGTAAAACAAAGAAGTGGGATCTAAAAAATAAAGATAAATAAAAAAAGGGGTGTGGGGTCGACTTTCCCTAGCCTTGAAATTTTGCCCCCCCCCCCCTAGACGAAAATCTGCCCCCCTCCAAATTTCCGATTTTTTTACCCTTGCCTGACCTTCTCTAGAATTTTAAATCTGACCCCCTCCCCTCTCGAGAAAATTTTAGGTATTTTTTTATGCTACATTTTTATCCAAAAAGTAAGTTTTTAACACAAATTCATGTTTTTACAGCCTTTTTATGCCAGAATATCATTCATTCAATGTAGTTTTATCGTATAAAAAGAACAATTATTAAAATTATTAGGGTTTAAAACCATTTTGCTCTGGAAACCGGAACCCACCTGAGACCTGACTTCACTTTAGATTTCAAATTGCACTCCGGGTCTCCCTCCCACCTCCTAAAAAGCTAGAAAGGTCAGGACCCCCTGGGACATGGACCCCTACCCCTCCCCTCTTCTAAAATTTAAAATGTGATTTACGCCGGGTTTAAAATGTGATTTACCCCCCTGGCCTCGGGAACCGTACTCACTTATGAAAAAAAAATTTTAAGCATATTTTAACACGGGCTAGGTACTTGTTTTTATTAAAATAATATTCACTGTTGTTTATTATAACATAGTTTTGTGCAATTTTTTAGAAAGGTATCAAGACAAATTTTTTTAAAAAGAAATTCGGTCAAAAGCGTTGGCACGTCGAGCAAAGAAATCGTTTAACGGCTAGGTCTGAAGTTCTGCTACAGGAGCAAGAAGGGTAACAAACCTAAATTCGCATATAATTCTGAAAGAAAGAACAGATTTTGTTTGATGTCAAAACAAGGAAACTTTGTTGTTTTTTTTTTGAAAGTTAATAGCCGACTTTTAAACTTATGCGTTTTCAGCTAGTATTCCTATAAAGACGATTCATGTAATATTTTCGTTGCTCAAATTGCATTTAAAAGTAAATTGTTCAGCTTTCTTTTTTTTGAAATAGTTTTTTTTTTAAATGCACCTCCACCCTGCTGCCATAGATGTTTGTTTTGGAGGGGGGGGGGGGGGGTGCAGAGGGGTCCACCCCCCCAGAGCCAAAATTTCGGACCCCACCCCCTGAGAAAAAAAGGCCCCCTATCCCCAAAGCTCGAGAGCGGTCCGGCCTGACCCCCTAGCGAGGCTGACACTCCCCTCCCCCCTCCCGACCAATTTGGAAGTATATTTTTTTATTTACTGTCAAAAACACGGTTTTTTTAGTTAAAAACAGTGTTTAAATACACTTTTTAGGCCTAAATAGGCTGTTTTAATACATAAAATTCAATATTAGACCTAAAAACACTTAAATTATTGAGTTAAAAAAATTTTGCTAAAAAATTGGACCCCCTGACCCCCCCCCTAAATTTGAAATCTCGCACCCGGGGTCGACCCCTCCTAAAAAGCCAGGGGGGTCCGGACCCCCCCTGGACCCCCCTAAAAATTTTTAGCCTTCCACCGGGGGTGGACCCCCCTAGCGGACCCGACCAAAAACACCTATGCCTGCTGCCTGCCCATGCCTGCCCATGCCTGCCTTGGCCATGCCTCGTTAAAGAGGGTTCAGAACCACCAGGGACGTAGCGAGACTTTCATTTTGGGGGGGGGCGGATTGTAGTACAAAAAAAAATTTCGGGGGGGGGGCGCCCCCCCCCCCCCCCCGAAATTTTTGGGTGGGGGTGGTGCGGAGCCCCCCTTAATTTTTGAAAACATTAAAAAAAGCAGGGATAAACCTAGATAAAGCTGTATAATACACTATTTTTGGCCTAATAACCTATTATCTAATGTTTTTAGCGGTAAAAACATGTTTTCTTAGTTAAAAATTACATAAGCACACATTGGCAGAGCCTGGATTTTACAAAAAAGGAATTTAGAGACGTTAGTTTCAGACCCCTTGGCTAAACCCACATTGTAAACCAAAGCACATAAGCAGCATCTCGGCTCCATGTCTTCTAGGGTACCTACCTATATGAAAAAAATCCGAGCCAATGCTATAAGCGGCAGGAAAATTTAGGAGGGGAGAGGTACATAAATCAACCAATATGATTGTTTGTTTTGCTTTCTGTGTAGTACTTATTACTTATAAAAATTATTGTACTAACTTTGAAATAACATTAGCATCAGGCAACATAAATAACGAGATATATATGTATGTATACTATAGAAAGTGACCGCTGAGCGCAGCGAAGCGGAACAAATTTTTGGTTTTTGGGGGTCCATTGGGGTACTTAAATTATTTTAAAGTTTGGCGCCGAGCGATTAGCGAGGCGCTAGAAAATTTTGAATTTTTAGCCTCTGAAAACCCCCAAATTTTACTACCTGGCGACCATTTCGGGGGGGGGGGAGGGCGGCCGCCATCCAGCCCAACCACTATCCTTATTTTTCCTCCTGTCCGACCGTTTCGGGGGGGGGGCCCCCCCCCCCCCCCCCGCCCCCCCCCTGGCTACGTCCCTGAGAACCACTGGCTGCACCATGCACCAATGATTAAAAACTATGTCAATAAAAATTATATAACTAGTCATGATAATTGCTCTAAAAATTAATCAGAAAAAAACGATTTTTTTTCTGAACGATTGTTTATACAGAAAAGATGTGGACTTATCCTTGGTAAAAGTATATATATTGTACTAAATTAGCATATAGGGATTCTGCTGTTGCTTACAAAATAAGCAGAAAATAGGGTGATTTTTTCTTCGTGCGTATATTTAGACAGAAATAATGTAGACCAGTCGAAATCGAAAGGTGGACGTATGTAGAGTTTAATAAATTTGCATCTCAAATCTGCAATTCGTTACCAAATAAAAAAAATCACACCATAATGATAATGATTTTTATATTCGGTAAACCATATGACCAACCAGTGCTAATTCCTTGATAATGATAGAAGCAGGAGGAAATAGCAATTAAAAAGTTATCATTTATGCTCACAGCAATTTTTGACCATCGCTAAATCGTTACTTTTTAAATTAGCAGGTTGTAATTATATGAGTTAAAAACAACTATAATATTTTAAAAAGTGGCGAGGCTATTTCGCGATAGGAAGTCGAAAATTGTTGTAAGCATTATTTTTTCAATCACCATGCCCTCCGACTATAAAAAACCACAAGTCAGATGTGTAATTGGTTTACCTAATAAAAAATCATAGTTATAACAGTTTTTTTTATTTTGTAGGAGACTGCAGATACCAGATGCTAATTTGCCTCAATTTATATACACACACTTTACCTTGGCCTAAACTAAATTCCATTAGGATGAAATTGTGGGAGTGGTATCATGGTAAAGTAACCACTTGTTCTTTGAGAAAATATCACGCACAGAGAAACACGCGACGCAAATTAATAATAATTACTGGTTACATTACCACTGACGAGACGACATGTTTTTAATTCTTCGTGGTTTTTATTTCTTCTTGACAAAGATCAGTTATGCCTTTAATTTCAGCTTAAAAGAATTTAACTTTACTCCGACCAGGCTTTTTTAAAAGCAATCGGAACATGTGAAAAAATGTTTCCTCAAAATTGCAAAAACCCCGTGTTTTCATCACGTCATAAAAAAAATAAAGCAAAATAACAGCATGTCAAACGGCGTTTATGAAAATTAAACGAGTTTTAGAATTATATTCGTTTTTGGCTAAAACACATCTAAATTATCCCTTTTTCCTGCTCTATTCTTAGTGCCATGCCACGGATGCGGAGACGATTTTGTAAAATAGTGGCAGATGTCTGCAGATGCGGATGTTGGGCTTAACCTTAATTTATAATTTGTTATTCTAGTAGTTATTATTATGCCAGCTGAGCTGCTAAGTCTTTTTATTTTATATCGTGAAAAAAGAATAAAAAGTGTTCCATTGTGTTTTGCGATAAACAAACAGTGCAATATTTTCCGCAAAAAAACCCGTTTACTTCATTATGTTTGATTGACTCTATTTTATTTCCCTTAAACCCAATATGCATGGCCTTGCAAGGGCTTAGCCTTGCAGCTAGGCCTAGCAATCAAGTTTAATAGCATAACCAAACACTACACATAATAAAAACAATACAATATCCATATTATATATTACTAGAAAGAAAAGAAAAAAAAATTATCATTTAGTATATTTTATTTAGCGTAGATTGTCTTTTTTTCACCGCGGCCCGATCTATTAAACTTCAGTACTATTACTGAATAATTCTTCTGCTCTCACTGCGCGACGATTTTGAAGCGTCTACATACAAACAAATATAAAATGCCAAATTAAAATATTCTTAATGGTTAAGTTAGGGGAAGGTTACAAATCAGCGGCTGAACAATATCTCTAAAATAATACCTTTAGTATACAGAAGCCGTGTCATTCATTCAGTATTCTTGTCATCTTTGAATGCCATCTTATTTTATAAATTACCTATTAAAAAATTTGGGCATTTCTCACGGTATTTTTTCGCCTACCTTTTTTGTGTTATTATTATAATAGACGTTTTGGGCAGTAAATCCCCCGACAGCCAATCAAGACCTCCTGCCGGATCCTTCACGTCCGCTTGGAGCTGCGTTGCAGCCATAGGTGGGCAGCCTCTCGGATTTTTGGGGGTCGAGGGGGGGTCAAATTTTAGGGGGGGGTGTCCAGTAAGACCCAAATTTTGAGGGGGGGGTGTACCCAATATTTCCGCGCTGCCTTAAAATGAGCTTAAAACGCGTAAAAAAACGTAAAACAAGCTTATAAATGCTTTAAAACTGTGTAAAATTAAAATAAGATCTTATTGCAACTTATAAATTTTATTTTTTTAATTCTTTTAATAAAAATGTGCAGTGGAGAGGTCAGGATTTCATTTCGGGGGCGTCAGTCTGGGGGAGGAAAGAAAGAGTGTTGTTAAAGCGGCGCGAAGCGCTGCCGCCTGCGCCGCGTAGCGGCGCCAGCCGACGCGAAGCGTCGGCCGGGGGGTCTGGGCGGTGTCCCCCCAGCCGCCGGAGGCGAAAATTTTTTGAAATATTTACTAAAAACGGCTTAAAAATCGTCTCCTGGTGATCGCGTGAACATACCTTTTACTTTTGTTTTTTTACCTAATTTCTACATAATTTTCTGTGATCTTAAAAATTCAGTCAGGGGGGTTCGGGGGGAACAATGCCCCCCCGGAGGAGAAAATTTATAATTTGAGGCGCTAAAATACACTAGAAATTTTAATTCCAAATGATAGTAATTACAAAATTTAAGGTTTTTTATAGCTATACTATACATTTATAACATGTGTCTAAAACGTTAAAAAAGGATAATAGTGTTTTATAGTAGTTTTATTAAACATGTATGCCTTAACTACTGAATGGGATAATCGATTTGAAATTGAAAAACTAAGATAAATTGCCAATTTAAACTGCCCGCGTAGCAGGGAAATTTAAACTGCCCGCGTAGCGGGGAAATTTAAAGGTAATAAAAGGTAATAAACGGGAATACAAGGTAATAAACACTCCGCGCGAAGCGCGGAAAAATTTTTTAGTCCTTTTATAACACTTAAAAATTTTTTTTTGGGAGGCGAATTTGGGGAAGGGGGGGTGTCCCCGACTACCCCAAATTTAAGGGGGGGGTGTCAGCAAAATCCGAAATTTTGGGGGGGTATAACCCCCCCCCAACCCCCCCCCCCTGCCCACCTATGGTTGCAGCGCGAATCGCGGCACTTCGCGCCGCATTTTTATACAATTGACAATTTTCTAGAGTCTGGCCTCTCCTTTCGAAAATCCTGGCGCCGGCCCTGCTTCTGCTCATGTTTCTAATGAGGTGAACATAAGATGAAATTGCTTTATAGATGTGTGACAATAAATAAGTAACTTAATATCCACATAAACTTACAATGCTTCCAGATTGGTTGAGCCGGATGAAGGAGAACACTCCTACAGAATAACTCAAAAAGAAATAGCAGAAAGCGTAGATATTCAAAGTGCGGCCAAGGTATATTTATGTATTGTTTTTTTATTTACAGTAAAACAATGGGATACGACTGAAAGTGCGCAGTTCGAAAATGCCCTCCCACCCGCTTTATCGGACTGTGGTGCTCGCTCCTCTCCCCCCATTTTAATGTTCCTCCCCTCCCCGCTAAAAAATTAAAAAGTACAAAGATAATGCACCATTTTTGACCTTTTTACTCGAAATTTTTGCAGTTTTTAGCCTAACGTAATTTAAGCCATTTTAGACCTTTTTTTACTTTAATTTTGCTTTTTTTTTTCCTTTTTTCCCTTACTTTCCGCGTGCCACTCCCTCCCTTTCCGTTTTAAAAAATTATGACCCTGTGCCCCCATTTTGGTGATGTCTCCTATTGAAACTCCGAGGTAAGAGGGGGGGGGGGCAGTGCACAAGTATGCGACTGACATCAAAAAATTTCGTCCTTAAAATAGCAGATTGAGCCACAATTGGTATAACATATGTTTTATTTATTCGCGTGAATAAAAATCTTATTTTATTACATTCGGAATTAAGTCAGTCCGTTATACTGGTATTCAAATTGCATAAATTACTCAACATTAAGAGTTTGCCACTATAACAGGAAAGCTATTATAGTGACCTATTTTAAAAGTATGCCATTATAATAGCATACTACGTCACCACTTTCTATGTATAATTTGCATTTGCACATTTTATGCTATATAATAATATTTTTCATACTACCATATATTATTAATTAATCCCAATCCGTTTATTTTTTGCTTAATTCGTTACATTAAAATTAGTGTGGTTTTTAGTATTTTGAGCTATATCTACCAAAATTCGGGCCCTACCGTATTGACTACACGCGAAATGGGCGCCATCTTCTAATTGGCGGTAAGAAAGGTCACGTGGCGGCTCTGGATTGGCAGACAAAAAAACTTCACTGTGAAATCAACGTCATGGAATCCGTTAGAGACGTGCAGTATGTGAATAAATATGTTTTTTTTTTAAATCTTGTCACAGCGTGCAAGTTTAAATTTAAAGTGCGGTATACTAAATCATGGTGTATTTCGTCGTTACTACGGCAAAATGAGCCACTGTTATTATAAAATGCACGTAACTGTGACTCATTCTGTAGGTAATAAGGTACTGTTTCAAATTTAAAATAAGTCACAGTCACGTGTATTTTATAATGATATATGATATATCCAGATATTAGCAAAAATATCGTGTGATTATTTCTTCGATTTTTTTTTTCGCTCAGCCTGCCAAACAACAGTAAATATCTACGCCCGATGAGCGATTAAAATAACAAACCACAGCATACATACCAAGATTGAGCTGAGCTCAAAATACATCAAACCATTTATTTAAAATAAAACATTATAACTGCTATAATAATTAAAAATACACAGAAATTAGTAAAATCAAAAAGTTTGCATATTTTCATAGCAAAATTTGCATTTAAAATATCTTAAATACATCTAAATTTTTATGAGAAAGAATGCGTTTGCAGAGTTCAATGTAAGCGAAACCAAACACACCATGGCTGGTGTCTGGTAAAAAACAAAAATATCTGGAAGAACCAAGCAATATTCTTGCTAAAATCTTGACAACCGTTAAAATTATTTTTTTTTGTAATACATTTTGTTACTTAGTGAAACCTGACGCATCGATTGATACCAAAAACCAAGCGAAAAGAATACGCTATGATTTAGTATACCGCACCTTTAGCATCGGAATTAGCTCTCTTGACCTGGATATACGCGGTTATTATGTGTGCTGATAATTGTAAATAGAAAATTTGAAAAAATGAAGTCCCAGCGGTAAAAACATAACAGCTATATCAATATGATATCAAAAATACCAAAAATGGTAATATGTTGATATTATTGTTATGCTCTTTGTTAGTGCCTGGCCGGATCCAAGATTTTGGATCTGGCCGGCCCGGACCGGATCCAAAGGTAGATTCAGCCAGACCGGAACCGGATCCAGACCCGATCTGTACAAAATGTTTCAAACTTAATTCTATTGTCTAATAATAAAATAAAATAATAAAAAGTTATTGTATAGACTTACTACATACCAAATAGCCTCAACAAAGCAAAAAATGGTATAAGCTTAAGCTTTCTGAATGATACAAATAAAATAAATATATTAAAATAATGAAAAAATTATAAACAATATTATAAATTAATGTTACATAATGTTAGGTATATAAAACATACGTACTGTGGAGCTAGTTGGTTTCTTTTGGGAGGTGACAACCAACTTGACACAGCTTAAATTTTGGATTTTATTTTTTCTAGCACTTAAAAACCAAAATATTAGTAGTGATTCAGGTATAAAAAATTGAAAAGAATATATGAAAATTTCTTAAAAAAATCAAACCAACTATCACGATCCCCTATTTGTATAAAAAATTTTAGTTAAAGCTATATAGCCACATGTTATTCTATTTTTCTTTGATTGTAAACTTTCTAGACAGAACATAAAATGCAGGCACTTAATTATATACTGTGCTTTGTTTTTTTATATCCACATCAGCAAGTTATTAAGATCCCACGATGAAGTTATCACCAGAACTGCCATATAAGCTTTAAAAGACGACTATGAAACGCGCTATAGCAGTTTACATGAACAGTCTGTGATTTGAAACTGAATAAGTTGAAGCTAAAAATAAAATATTATTAGCTTATACGTAACCACTCTCTCAAATAGTACAAACAACTGTGAACTCAATGCTTGCCAGTGATTTCAAAACAACACTTAAGCAAACAAAAAAGTCCAAAGTGCTGCACATTAGAATCCACTGAAAGTCAAGGATATAATATGAATTAAAATATATTGATTTAAAGCTCCTTGTTCCCAAGAGGTTCCAGTGTGCGTTTTGTGCATTAGTCTTAAACGCCCTTGTTGTTGCACTCGTCAGTAAGACCACCAAGCCCAACAACATACTTATATATATTATATATATATATATGTAATGTCCAGAAATATGAGGCCCAATAAATCGAGTTTTTGAAAGAAAGATTGCAAAACAGTTTGCTGTTTTTAGCTTTTTTTGGCTGAAAAATTAGCGATACAGGACTTGAACCTGTAATCTCCAGCCTCAGTACCTCATTGACTGACGTGCTGCATTACACCATCGCTTGACAGTGTTACATTACAACTCATATTTATAAGGCGTCATATTTCTGAAACATTAACACAATGGGAGTTGTGACACCTTTCCACCAAGATTGAAGCGCGCAGCCTTCCAATCTGACAAACGTTCGAGCCACACGTCCACCACTAAACTAATCCACGTCCCGCTCCTTGGAGCTAACCCTAGTTACAACCTGCAGGGCAGGGCAACCGGGCAAGGTGGGCAAGGGCACGTGTAGTGTACCAATGGACATGTATAGCTAACCAAATGTAACGTCCAGAAATATGGGCCAAATAAATCAAGTTTTTGAAAGAAAGATTGCAAAACAATTTGCTGTTTTTAGCTTTTTTTTGGCTGAAAAATTAGCGATACAGGACTTGAACCTGTAATCTCCAGCCTCAGTACCTTATTGACTGACGTGCTGTGTTACACCATCGCTTGACAGTGTTACATTACAACTTGTATTTATAAGGCATCATATTTCTGAAACATTAACACAACGGGAGTTGTGACACCTCCCCACCAAGATTGAAGCGCGCAGCCTTCCAATCTGACAAACGTCTGAGCCACACGTCCACCACTAATCCACGTCCCGCTCCTTGGAGCTAACCCTAGTTACAACCTGCCGGTCAGGGCGAACAGGCAAGGTGGGCAAGGGCACGTGTGGTGTACCAATGGACATGTATTGCTCACCAAATGTAATGTCCAGAAATATGAGGCCAAATAAATCAAGTTTTTGAGGGAAAGATTGCAAAACAATTTGCTGTTTTTAGCTTTTTTTTGCCTGCAAAATGAGCGATACAGGACTTGAACCTGTAATCTCCAGCCTCAGTACCTCATTGACTGACGTGCTGCGTTACACCATCGCTCAACAGTGTTACATTACAACCCGTATTTATAAGGCGTCATATTTCTGAAACATTAACACAACGGGAGTTGTGACACAAATATGTGACGACCCAAAGTAGAAGCGAAAATAACCAGGCTCTGAAAAATTTAGACAGCCAAATTTATTGAAAAATTTGGCCGATACAGGAATTGAACCTGTAACCTCCAAAGTCGACTCTGGCGTGCTATCCATTACACCATAGGCTGGACAATGAAAGGGGAAGATAATCGCCTTTTATTAACGCTTGCACTTTGAGTTTTCACGGAAGGGACACAATGTGTCACACCTTCCCACCAAGAGAAGAGCTGCTCTCAGCCTCTTCGATTCAATCCGCCCACCTCCACCAGCCCCAACAACCCCATCTATCTTCCGTAGAATGGGGGTACACTGGTATACATACCCGGAGGTGTGTATCGGCCACCAAATATGTGACGACCCAAAGTAGAAGCGAAAATAACCAGGCGTTGAAAAATTTAGCCAGCCAAATTTATTGAAAAATTTGGTCGATACAGGAATTGAACCCGTAACCTCCAAAGTGGACTCTGGCGTGCTATCCATTACACCATAGGCCGGACAATGAAAGGGGAAAGATAATCGCCTTTTATTAACGCTTGCACTTTGAGTTTTCACGGAAGGGACACAATGTGTCACACACACACACACACACACACACACACACACACACACACACACACACACACACACACACACACACACATACATATATATATATATATATATATATATATAATATATATAAACCAACAAGCAAATTTACAATAAAACATGAAAAACATTAACATAAAACATTAAAACAGAGGAGAACTAGAATAAATTGTTGTGATTTTTCGCCACTTTATATAGTAACTTTGACAGGTAATAAAGAGCATTTATAGCTTTATTTTTAAAACTTTTAGCAAATTTTCTTGCTGACCCCTTAACTATAATTTTTCAAAAATAAAAATAAAACCAAAATGAGTAAAATAGAGTAGTTAAACAATAATTTTAAACAGTTATTTGATTAAAAAAATGATACAAACAAATTATTGCTTAAAAAACTATTTAAAGGCAACAAGAAAGAAATTTGCATAAATATATAGACCAAAAACGAAAATTCTGATTTATGGGTAATATATTTAAAAAAACAAACAAAATATACACAATATAAAACAAATAAATACATGAAAAGCTTAGGAATTAAACTAAATGTAAATGACAAAATCACAGACGTAACCACAGACACATCAATTAATTTGCATCATCATTATCACCACATTATTTTGGAAACATTAAAAACACAAAAGCACAAGAAATAACGTAGATTTTTGAAGATCAGCTGCTACGCAACTTCAACACCCATGAAAACACAGGGTGGTATTTTTTTAAAAATCACCACACTAAAGTTGTTGAAAAATAGTACGGTTTGGGTTATAATCCACATTTAGAAGACACAAAATAGGAATGATGTGGTAAAAAATATAGTTGTTAAAAGAAAAGAATTCAATAAATCTGGTAAAATAATAACATTTGTTGGGTTTTCAACTATATTTATAGTTTTAGTTTTTATAAATAATTTTGGTTTACTCAAACTAATTTTAGCATAAACTCTATACTAGAATTATTTCATTATACTAGTAAGAAACTTTAATTCTAGTATAGTATAGTATAGTATAGTATAGATTGCTCAGCTTTAATTCTAAGTATAGTATAGTATAAAACCCCAAAATAATTCTAGTATAGTAGACATCCTTAGTCTATAGGAGTTAGAGAGGTTGAGGTCTTTTCCTGGCTTTGGGAGCGGGATGATGTGACATTGTTTCCAAATTGTTGGGATTTTGTTGGTTTTGAGAGATAGGTTGAATAAGTCAGTAAAGTATTGTAAGCCGTTTGAACAAAGGTTTTTGAAATTTTTAATTTAATTTAATGATCAGATAACAGAATTAATATTATACTAAGCATAGTTTATGCATAGTTTAATTCTTCTGTTTTCATCATTTCATTGTGTTTTTTTTTCTCTTTTTCTATTTAAATGAAAAATAGATAGGCCATCTGGATTGAAAGCTTTGGAGTTGTTGGCTTGTTGGATTGCTTTTTGTACTTCTAAGGTGGTTAGTTCCATTAGGTTGGTGTTCTTCTTGCTTTTGATTTTCCTAGTGAGATTTTGGTTTTCTTTCCAAGTGTGTTGGGGGCGTATTGTGGTAAATTGTCCATTGAAGTTGTTGTCCAGTTTTTGAGGGTGGATTATTTGAGACCCATTGAAGATTATTGGTGAATTGGATGGGGTGGTTGGCTTGTTGTTGAGTATTTTGATGGTTTTCCGGAGTTTTGTAGAATTGGTCTTGTGGCTGAAAGTTTCTAGATATGAATGCCATTTTTGAGTAGTGAAGTTTTGAATTTCATTGTGGATTTGGTTGGTTAAATCTTTTATTTGGTCAGAGTGGGGATTGGTTGTGCGGAGACCGTCGCGCCCTTTGATGGGTTGAAAAGCCTCTGGAGAAAGGTTATGCTGAGTTTGTTTCTATTTTTGGGATTGTATATGGTGTGCCAAAACTTTGGTAAGGATACTGATGTGTCTAAGTGTTTTTTTAGTTTGCTTTACATCTGTTGGTGCTGGTGGGTCTTTAAGATTGATTTTTGTTTCTGATTTGTAGTTGTCCAAATTGGCTTTGTTTAGATTGGTGAAAGTTTTCCTAGAAGTTGGTGCTGTTGACGTTGAGGTTTGAAGGTTTATGAGTTTATGCTTCAACATTTGGCGTTTTCGTTGTAAGATTTGAACCCTAAAAATTCAAGATTCAAGATTCAAGATTTTTTTTTTTTTATCTTGTTTTTAACAAAATAACTTGGAAGTTCAAAAAAAATTAACTTTCAAGGCTTGATTTTTGGAAAAAAATTTTCTTGATTAGCTACTGCCACCATAATGCCTTGTTTTTGGCAGCTTGCTGTAAGCTTAACATTAGGTTTTTATTGTATACAAAACCAACATAACGTTTTAAAATTCAAGTTTGTCACCGGTCTTAATTATGTTTGAACAGTCTTCAGTTGCTTATTAATAATTTAGTTTTAGTTTTTTAATATTTTAGAATTTTAACCCATTATTGTTATTATTAATATTATAAACCTGTTTGGAATTTTAAAATATTTTGTTTTAAGATGGTTACATATTGAAACAATGTTTGCTGTTGCTCAAAAAGGGTGGACTTATATTTATGACAGACAAGGTAATTTGGTTTTATTTTATATCAAAGTTTATTTCAGTTTTTGTACTTAAACTTTTTGTCTTCGATTTTAATATTTTTTTGTAAAAACCTTACCCCTGACCCCAATAGCCCACAACAATTTTTTCAACAAAATATCTCTAGTGGGTCAGGAGTTATGACCCCTTAAAATGGTGTTTTTTGACAATTCCGTATGTGAAAGATCGCTCAATGAATATAACGATTTACGTTACAAATGATCGTTAAGATTGGTGCAGTATTTGTCAAACTATTGCTGTTGCGCGTACAAAAAACCCGCGATTTTTTTGTTGAAAACACCAAACGACGGCAGTTTTTTTATGAAGTTTGCCCAACCTTTTTTTTCCTTCACATTGTGTGTTTAGCAAAAAATCGAGGGTTTTTTGTACAAAAAACGAAATATCTCGAAAAAAAACTGCACCAATTTTAACGATCAAGGTATCAAATTAAAGTAGAAAGTAGCCGCTTTCTTTGAGTGCATTAATTTGTAACGTAAATTGTTGTACCCATTGAGCAATCTTTCACGTATAGAATTGTTGAAAAAACCGCCATTTTTGGGGGGTCATAACTCCTGAACCACTGGAGATATATTGTTGCAAAAATTTTTGTGGGCTATTGGTGGTAGGGGTAAAGTTTTTACAAAAATTATTAAAATCGCGCTTATTATTAAATTATTAAAATCGTAAATTATTACGCTCAACCCTTTGACCCAGCTAAGAGGGAGGGGGGTGGTCTCGCTTCCCAGACACCTATTTCTGGGGGACTGCCATATCCTAGAACCGCTTCATGATTAAGATTTTCTTCCCTCACACCGCGCCCTGAGAAGTTTTGGGCACGCCTCTGCACTCGCTCTTTTTGCCACTTGTAATTTGTGGTGTATACATGGGTGTAGCCACGGGGGGTTTAGGGGTCTAGACCATACATGGGCACGGGGGGTTAACCTTTTAAGTTCTGAGAAGGAAGGTTTAACCCCCCCCCCTCACCCACTCAGAAGTGGGAAGAGAGAAAAGGTTAACCCCCAATTTTGGAAAAATGAAGAAAAAAATCTTTAAAAGGACTTTTAACTGCCCCCAAACTTAAGTTTCGAGGTCAAAATGAATGTTTTAAACAGTAAAAAGTTCAAAAATGCTATAAAAAGGGCTTTTTGACCTAAAATTAGCTTTTTTACCTATTTTTTTTATATCGAAAAACGATATGGGTAAAATGCACTCCAGAAACAAACGATATGGGTATTTTGTCTTTCTCGGATTTTAAACCCCCCTAATTTGGGGTTTAATCCCCCCACTCCGGACCAACTTGCCCATGTATGGTCTAGACTATAGACCTTCCCCCCTTTTGGGTCGGCAAAGGGAAAAATTTGGGGTTTGGTTAGACCCCCCTTTTGGGTCGGCAAGGATGAAAATTTGGGGGTCTAGAACGGCTATTTTTAAAAATTTTTCTAGCGCTTCGCTCCGCTCAGCGCTGAATTAATTGCTCTCTACTTCCAAATTTGTGTTAGTTTGTTTTGTAATCTTGGTATGACCACGCTGGACCCACCCCATTATTCTTAATGTTTTAATTCGTCTCCACTTCCAAATTTGTGTTACTTTTTTTGTAATCTTGATACGACTTCGCTGGACTCATTTTTTCAGTTGTTATTTCTTTTGAAATTAAAAATTTTAAGGTATCGAATTGTTTGTAAAAATTTTCTTGTTTTCTGGACTTATTTTTATTGAATAATAGAAAAATAATGAACTACGTGGCATAAACAAACTAATAAGCATTCTGCGTAAAGCGCGGAAAATTTTTTTTAGCCCTTTTAAAATGTGTGGGATTTGGACCACCCCCTCAGAACCCCCCCCTTTCCGAAATCCTAGCTACTTCCATGGGTGTTTATAATTGATTTTTTTGCAACTTACACGGATTTTATTTAAAGGTGTCGAAATTCATTGCATAAAATCATTACACGATATTCAACGGCTGGACTTCCTCCCTTATCATTTTCTTCTACTAGCTGCTGTAAGAGTATTAAATTCTTATTAATAAGTAATTATATTATTTATTATGGAATTTAGATTTTTAAAAAATTATGAACATAAAACGAAATCTGTCGAATTCCGTCAATTTTAATAAATTTTTGCTTTCGCTTGCTTAGCAATCTTTTCCTACTGAAATAATATGAAAAATGAAAACCCGTAGAAATTTATTACATCATTTGTTCAGATTTAATTTTTGAAATATAACGACTTGTAACTCGCTGTATAAATAAATGTGCGAAAATTTCATATTTTTTTGGAAAATTTAAAAAAAATTGTGCAAAAAAAATTTAAAATGCGTTGAACAGAAAAAGTAATCTTTTTTATTTTTATAATAATCAACTATTATAAAATACTTATTTCAATTAAATACCATATGAAATAGCTACAAATTTTTAAAAACTTATTGTATTCTAAAATATTAATAAGAATCCCAAAAAATATACGTTTCAATTTTCTATTTTTGATTTTTTTTACATTTTAGAGTGAAAAGTCGTTTTTGCACTGGTTGGACGTTTCTCTAGGAAAACTTGTATCTTCTGTACCAACCAAAGATGGACCTTTAAAGCAAATATGCCAAAATCCTGCTAACGCTATTGTCCACTGCGGCACCACTAAAGGTTGGAACACCATTGTAACTTTATTTTAATTTGGGTTTAGCTAAGTGTTAAACAAAGTGAACTGTACAATTAATCCTTTATCGTCTAACTTTAGGTTTCAATGTCCCTATTAAAATGTTTTTTATAATATACATATATTTTGACGTTTTGTGTTGTGTTTTTTCTCCATAGCAACTCCCTTACTCTGAAGGCTTAAAATCAGATATCGATTTTTTGCATTTTTTCTGAAATATTTAATACAATTACTTGTAGTCAAATTCCTAATTTCCTTCCGATTTGCTTTCATTTTTCTTCACATTAAACTCGGTAATAAAACTAGAAATAGAACGGCATAGTTAACAGCGTTTAGACAGAAAAGATGTGGACTAGTCTGAGATGAACATTATTTACATCATAAGTAATTTGTATTTGATTTGGCTAGCTGCCCACTGAATAAAAATCTCTACCATATGATAATAATTATTTATACGTTGAACTAATTACACAGCACTGTTGCATTTTTTTAGTCTGATCAAATTACAATTGAAAAAACATACTTACAGCAATATTTGACAAGCACGAAATCGCCACTTTTTCAAATTTATAATTGTTTCTTACACATACAAATATAACCTTCTAATTGAAAAATTGGCGATTTCGCGCTCGTCAAAGATTGCTGTGAGTATGTTTTTTCAATTGTTATTTCATCAGACTAAAAAAATGCAACAGTGCTGTGTAATTACTTATAAACAACTTATTCAACGTATAAATAAATTATTTTTATATGGTAAAATTTTTTATTCAGTTGGCAGCTGGCCAAATCAAATACAAAATTTTTTATGGTGTAAATAATGTCCATCTCAGACTAGTCCACATCTTTTCTGTCTAAACTCACGTCCAGGAAAAAATCGCTTCTTTTTCTGCTCTATTCCTAGAGCATTTTACAAGGCTAGTGTATATATATATATATATATATATATATATATATATATATATATATATATATATATATATATATATATATATATATATATATATATGAGAGCTTTTAACCAGATCTATTATTTGAAAAACTCAGATGTACACTGTTTTGGTGTCCAAAAAAAAGATTTTCATAACAAATTTGCATATACGTCAGGATCGACCGCTCAATTTGTTAGATCACAAAATCGTAATTATCAGTCGATTCTCCGTTGTCAGTTGTATATGTTTCAAATTTCAACTTATATAGAGTTGAATTAGCGGAGTTATTTAAAATCAAACAAATCGTTAGGAAGTTATTCACTTACTTACTTACTTACTTACTGATCTGAAGATAATATCTGAAGAGTTAGGCTTTGTGTGGCACAGTTTTCTCTTGGCTTCAGTCTTCTAAACCCTAAAGTTTGGGGAGAAGTGGGAACTTCTGAGGAGTTCTCACTGTCTGGCACAAACGGCACAACTGTCTGGCTTCAGAGTCTCCACTGGAGATCACGCTAGAATAACTTTTTCTAACGTTCTAGTTTCTTGCAAATTATAAATTATAACTCCAGAAACTGATCTCCGATTTAAATACCCTCTTTTCCACGTCATGACTCCCGGGGACTTAGGAAGGATTTTACATTCCTACCTAATCCCCGTGATCCAGGCTAGACATGTGGGTAGCTCCAGACCTGTGCACGGTCTGAAAATGCCCCCCCCCGTTTTATTGGAGGATTTGCCCCCCCCCGTTTTATTGCCCCCCCCCCGCCAAAAAATGAAAAAGTACCCTAAAAATATGACGCCATTTTTGACCTATGATGACGCCATCATCGCGAATTTTTTGCAGTTTTTAGCCTATTTCAATGCATTTTAAGCTATTTTAGACCTATTTTTACCTTTTTTTCGCTTTTTTTGTCCCTTTCTTCCCTATTCCCTTGTTTTTTTTTCTCTTTTTTTTCTCCTTTTTTTCTCTTTTTTTCTTTCCCCCCTGCTTCCCCCCCCCGTTTTATTGCCCCACTTTTCAAAAAAGTTGCACCCCGTGCCCCCCCTTTTTGGAATTGCCCCCCCCCCGTTTTAACCCCGGGGGGGGGGGAGGTCACACGGCTGGTAGCGAAATAATCAAAAACTATTTTTGCCATACAGGCAAAAACTACTAAGTTTTTATAAATAAGTTTTGATTTTTATTTTAAAATATAAATAGCTTTATAATTAATTTTACATAAATTAGGATTACTGCATTATTCCCCCGCCCTCCAAAGAAAACTGTGCCCTCATACTGAACGTCATCCCAAGGTAGAATGACATATATATATTATATATTTATTGTTATACAGTCTTGTTTATACTCAAACAGTTTTTTAGCATTATGTTCTTGCTACCCCCATACAAAGAATTTTAGCAAAAATCGTAAAATTGACCCCCTTTAACGTCTCGGGGTACCCGACCCAGGTAGTTTACCCCTAACAAATTATATATTTTTAAACTCAGAAAAATATGGGCAATCTGCACAAAAATTTTCAGACGTAAGGATCATAGATGAACATGGTCAAAAAGCTAGGGGAGAGGTGTTTACCCCGGGTAAATGACATTTCAAAATCTAGGGGGTCCTACGGGGGGTCGAACCCTCCTAGCTTTCTAGGGGGGGTCAACCTGGGGTGGGAGATTTTGAAACCTAGAGGGAGGTCGGTCAGGTAGGGTCCAATTTCCGAAGTAAAATACTTTTAAACCATTAAAGATTTAATAATAGTTTTTTATAAAATAATACTACATGTTATTAAATAAAAAGCGATATTGAGGTATAAAAAGGGTGTAAAAACATGAATTTGTGTATAAAACTCACGTTTTTGGATGAAAATTTAGTATAAAAAAAGTACTTAAATTTTCTCGAAAGGGAGGGGGCAGATTTCCAAATCTAAAGGGGGGTCAGGGATAAAAAATTCGAAAACTTGGGGGAGGGGTGGGGGTCCTGGATTTTTTTTAGGGGGGGCATCAAAATTTTGAGGCTAAGGGGATGGACCCCACCCTAGCCCCCCTTGTCCATCTATGCTAAGGACGCATATGGTAAAAAGATAAAAATTTGGCTGAAAAATATTGTCCCTAAATTTGGGAAGTTTTGAGGCTAACCCCCCAAAATTTTTGAAAAAAAAAAGATTTTTTTTCCCCAGAAGTAGCCAAAAGTTCAAGGACCTTAACTTGAGATATTTGCATATCGATCGCAGCGCGTTCAAAAGTTATAAAAGCTCAAATGAATTTTTTTTTGTCAAAATTTTCCCAGTATCGCTTAAAAACAGAGAATAGTCAAAGAATAACATTTATCGCTTACTGTTTGATTCAACCAAATTAAGTAAAATATTATAAACGTAAAATTGCACGAATATAAAATCATGTTAATTAGTTTTGGTTAATGCGAACGTCAAACATAATCAGTACCTACTTACTACTATTTTTGCGGTTATTAACCAGAAAGCCTGTGTACTGGTTTTTTTCTAAAGATGGTTTTAGGAACTGTTAATTTATGGTCTCCCAATGTCAAAGAACCGTTAGTAAAGATTTTGTGTCATCCCTGTGCTATTGCTGGGATTGATGTGGACATGACGGGGAATTATATGGCAACCACGGGCTTAGATCAACAGCTAAGGTGAATAATACGCCTATTTCATTAAATTCAAAACAAAATAAAATGAAAGATTTGTATTATAATTTCCAAATATTTAAATTTTTTATTTAATTTAGGCCCTACTACAGCGTTTAATTTGCTATTTATGATTTGTATTTGTATGTATTGTATATTTTTTAAAACGATTTTTTTTTGTTTTAAAAAATTTTTTATATCTATTTGAATTTTCTATTATTTTTGAAGAAGAAAAGGAAGAAGAGAGAAATTTTATTTTTTAGCAATAGTAACCACAAAATAAATATATATATCGTCGTTACTACGGCAAAATGAGCCACAGTTCGTGTAAAATATTTGTGCTTGTGACTTATTTTTTAGACCTGTGCACTGCCCCCCGGGGTTTTATTGGGGGGGGGGGGCACGGGGGCAACTTTTTTGAAACGGGGGGGAAAACAGGGGAGAAAAAAAAGAGGAAAAAAAGGAAAAGGGAAAATGGGACAAAAAAGCGAAAATAAGGTGAAAATAGGTCTAAAATGGCTTAAAATACATTAAAATAGGCTAAAAATTGCAAAAAATTCGCGATAATAGCGTCATCATGGGTCAAAAATGGCTCATAATTTTAGGGTACTTTTTTCATTTTGTGGCTGGGAGAGGGGCAATAAAACGGGGGGCAAATCCTCCAATAAAGTGGGGGGCGGCATTTCCAGACTGTGCACAAGTCTGCATTTTTAATTTAAAACAGGAACCTATTAACTACAGAATGAGTCCCAGTCACGTGTATTTTATAATAACTGTGGCTCATTTTTTTGTAGTAACGACGATATATTATATATATATATATATATATATAAGTGCGTAAAATAATATCGCAAACATACATTAATTATTATATGCAGATACAATATAAAAAAATATTTTAAACACAATACATTGACAAAGTAGGAGGTCACCTTTATAAAAAAAAGATTTTAAATAATAGTATTTTATTAGGATTAAAATGTATTGTGTCAAAAAAAGGTTTGTCATAATAAATAAACAAAAAAATCGACTGTCCCGATGCAGAAGCAACACAGCTTGATTATTAGCGCAAAATAAGCAATTTTGTTTGCTAAAAAATTACTCAGAAGGCTGGCGCTTCTTATAAAGCTTTAGCACTGATACTGAGCAATGAGCTGGCATTTAATGAAGTGATTTAAAAGTAACCTGGGAGGCATTTCAAGAATTTCAACTGGGAATAGCTCGATAAAGAAAGCAAAACTTCCTGGCATTAATTCCGCATTCCTCAATTTGCAATTTAAAAGGGTGACCTCGTGTTGAATGGGTATTAAAATTTAAAAAAATCATTTGATTGAAGGCAAGATTTTTCATTAATTGTTTTATAAATTTTGTACAGGTCAGTTTCAGTTTTTCCCACTGAAAATTTATCAAGTTTTAAAAAGGCTAATCTGTTTTCATAATTACGATAACTAAGACCACAGTATCTGAATAATCTTCTTGTGTAATATTTCTGGACGTTCTTTATTAAGTTAATATTATGTGCTAGATAAGGATTTCCAAATTACACTTTCATATTCAAGCAATAGTCGAATATAGGATTTAAAATTATGAACAGATTATTATGCATGTAACAAATTATGCACAGATTTAGCTGTAAAAGAGCGAAAAATCAAGGCAGAATTTTGCATTGCTAAATTAAGCAATTCTTTGACAATGGTATGAAAACTTTGGGTTATGTGACATATAAATACCTATATCCTTAACCACTGTTTCTCTATTAAAAATTTTATTATTAATTTTATATTAATTACTGGTTAACTCAATAAAAGGCCCAAAATGAAAAGTTTCACACTTATATTCACCCAGATTTAGCTGCCTATTTTTTGTTCACTCTGCTACATTGTCAAGATATTTTTGCATGTTAGAAACCTAAAGGTATATATTCTTTTTATTATTTGGTAAAAATTCTGTAAAAATTTTGTATCATCTGCGAATGGTGTAATGCTAAAGTTTTTAACACAACTAAAAATGTCATTAATATACATTAAAAATAAAAGTCGTCCCAGTACTAAACATTGTGGAACAGAACTGGTTACTTTATAAGACAAAGAAGAGGAGTTGTTAACCACTATTTTTAAAGACCGGTTGGATAAAAATGCCTTGTTTCAATTAAGAAATTTCCTGCGACTCCATATTTTTTAAATTTGTACAAAAGTTTTTCATTAGAAACTGTGGTGAAAGCTTTGACAAAATCCAAATAAACCACATTGACAGATTTTCTGTTTTTTTAGAGCCAAGATCCAATTATTTATTGCTTCAATTAGTTGAGTAACAGTTAAATTTTTGCTCTTAAAACCATGGCTAGACAAAATGTTATGGGGAAAGAAGAAACGTTTGTCACAAACTGAACGCTCCATTGTCTTGCAAGAATTAGAAGTTAAGGAAATTGGACGATAGTTATCTTTTTTTAAATTTTTTTTTAAATAGAAACAAACAGGGCTATTAGCCAATCACTTGAAAGTTTTCCAGTTTCAAAGAATGTGTTAAAAATTTTGGCTAGTGGTTCAGCAAGTACTTTTGCTAGGCGCTTCAAAAAACAGGAAGGAATACAGTCAGGTGTGTTGGATAGCCTATTTGGCAATTTTTTTAAAGCTGTTATAACATCTTTTGTTGAAAATTTCACGTTAGTTAGTTTGTTTGTATTTACCGGCTCAAAAGGTGGAAGATTTCTCTTATCATGAGTGAAGATAAAACTGAAATATTCTGCAAATATTTCAACGTTTTCAGAATCTTCGTTTTTGGAAGAGCAGTCTTATTTTTGACCAGAGCTGGAATATAACTTTTTGTTAACAAATTTGTAAAAACTTCCTAAGTCTCCCCTATTAAGTGTTTGTTCTTCTAAAAAAATATTGTGGTTTTTGATTGCTTCTGCATATATTCAGCAAGTGCTTTTCCTAGGCGCTTCAAAAAACAGGAAGGAATACAGTCAGGTGTGTTGGTTAGCCTATTTGGCATTTTTTAAAGCTGTTATAACATGTTTTGTTGAAAATTTCACGTTAGTTAGTTTGTTTGTATTTACCGGCTCAAAAGGTGGAAGATTTCTCTTATCATGAGTGAAGATAAAACTGAAATATTCTGCAAATATTTCAACGTTTTCAGAATCTTTGTTTTCAGAAGAGTAGTCTTATCTTTGACCAAAGCTGGAATATAACTTTTTGTTAACAAATTTGTAAAAACTTCCTAAGTCTCCTCTATTAAGTGTTAGTCTTCCAAAAGATATTGTGGTTTTTGACTGCTTCTGCATATATTTATATTATTTTATATTCATCCTTGATGTTTTTCCCTTTTCTTTTATGCCAAAGTCTTAACTTCTTTTTTTTCAAGTTTAATAATTTTTGCAGGATATTTTTTTATTATTGTTACTAACAAGTTTGATTGGAACTTGTAAGTTTATGCCTTCAATGAGTTTTGATTTGAAACATTCCGATTGCTCTTCAACACTTTTATATTTTTCAAAAAGTTCATCTTAATTATTAGAAGCAAAAAGTAGAAACATGGAATCATAGTCAGGAACAATTATAATTGGCTGTTTATCTGTAATAGGATATGCAAAATTAGCTTTTTAAAAATTTTAAATTTTCCTTTCTATTGTTAAGATTCACACAAACCTAGAAAAAAAGATTAACAGACTTACTAAAATTATAAAAGGCTTACCGAGGGCTGTAGCCAAGAATTTATTTTGGGTGTTCTGAGTTAAAAAAAGCTTTTTTGGAATTTCAATAAATTAAATCAATTTCCTCATAAAAATCACGCTTTCCAAGATTTCAAGGTGAAGGAGTTGATCACCCTTTGGTTAGAAAACACAAAAATCTTGGAGATCACATTCCACCCCAAGCTCACATTTAACACACACAAAAAAGCACGCAAAGCACTCAAAATCATAAACGCACTCATAGCTATATTGTGATGGAAAACAAAAGAAACACTAATACACACATATAAGGCAATCACTTGACCAAATATTGAGTACGCCACCACAGTTCAGGGCCCCACAACCTCAAACCCACAAATTAACAAACTACAAACAATACAAAAAACTGCTCTTTGTGCCACAACAGGGCACACTACAGACACAAACATTACACACAGAGAGACCAAATTCCTCTCACTAGCAACACACATTCAACTCCATTCAAAAAAAGCAAAATCGACAGCCATGTACACAAACAATCCACTCAACCACTTGACAGAACTGTCACAACACCCGTTGTGTTAATGTTTCAGAAATATGACGCCTTATAAATACGAGTTGTAATGTAACACTATCGAGCAATGGTGTAACGCAGCACGTCAGTCAATGAGGTACTGAGGCTGAAGATTACAGGTTCAAGCCCTGTATCGCTGATTTTTCAGTCAAAAATAACAATTTTTTTCGCATTTTCTCTTACAAAACTCAATTTATTCAACCTCATATTTCTGGAAGTTCCATTTGGTAAGCGATACACGTCCATTGGTACACCACATATGTGCCCTTGCCCGCCGTGCCCAGTTGCCATGACCTGCAGTTTGTAACTAGGGTTAGCTCCAAGGAGCAGGGCGTGGACTAGTGGTGGACGTGTGGCTCAGACCTTATATGGTTTGTCAGATTGGAAGGCTGCGCGCTTTCAATCTTGTTGGGGAGGTGTCACAACTCCCGTTATGTTAATGTTTAAGAAATATGACGCCTTATAAATATGAGTTGTAATGTAACACTGTTGAGCCCTGGTGTAACGCAGCACGTCAGTCAATGAGGTACTGACGCTGTAGATTACAGGTTCAAGTTCTGTATCGCTCATTTTTCAGTCAAAAAAGCAAAAATAGCAAATTGTTTTGTATTCTTTCTTTCAAAAACTCGATTTATTTGGCCTCATATTTCTGAACGTTACACAACAAGCTGCACCCAGCAGGCTCAAAAAGCAAACAATCTTTCAACAACAACAACTACACAACAAACATTCCAACAGACAGACACAACAATACATACAAAGTACTAAAACAACAAATCCACATAAAAACAGTCACAAACCACATTAACAACACTCCAATTAACCCAATACTGCAAACAAAAGCACCATTAATAAACAATAAGAAAAAAATCTTCCTCGCGGTGTTAGGAGAATCCTCGCCCAACTTGGCGGATAAATCTCCTTTCCTCTATCTTAACTACACAAAATCAATCCAACTCAATACACATCACCAAACTGCTCGCAATGCAAAACACACACAACACAACATCTTTTCACATGCACACACCTTAACACTAATTTTCGACCAGTGGACCTCTGGGTCAACTCAACTGCAGTGGCTGATTTCCTCCGAAAGTGGGAAGAAGGAGTGAGCAAATCAAGGAACGTGCTGGACGGTCCAGACCGATCTTGATGCAAAGATCAGTTGTTGGCAAACTACAACAACCAATTACATTAGTGACTTACTGAAAGGGTCCGTTATCTAGTTGTTTTTCTACTATTGTGTAAACAAATTTATTATTACATTTGCATGCTTAAATTGCTCTAAATATTTAGAATATGGGATATTAGAATGTATAAGCAGGTGAATGGCCAGAGAATCGCCAACGTAGGTCTAGGTACTGTAACATTCAGTCAAAAAGGACTGGCGGCTTGTGCCATCGGAAGCACTGTCCAGGTATTTAGTCTCTATTATAGGTGGCCAGCCTCCTGGGTTTTGGCAGGATATACCCAAACCTGACGTCCCAAATTTGGGGAGAGGTGATGTCCCAAAATTTTTCTGGGGTATACCCCAAATAACCCATTTTTAGTGTTTTTAGTGCTGTGACCCCCAAATTATAGAGGGGAGTGTCTGGGGTACCCCCAAATTTATTATGAGGGGTTGGCTGGCGAATTTGGGTGGGTATTTAACCCTCCACCCTGCATACGCTTTAGTGTAATCCTTTTTTTGATTTTTGTTGATGTAATATAGTTTGACGTCCAGAAACATAAAAGTATATAAATCGAGTTTGTTGACAAAAACAACGTGAAACAATTTGCAATTTTAAGTTTTTTGGCTGAAAAAAGGTGATAACCAGGCTGGTAAAAATCCATTGTTCTCAACCAAAGTAGTTCTATAATAGATAAAAATCCTTCAAATGTTGTTTAAATAGTGCCTTTATATCGCGCGGCCGCTATTCGTTAAAAAAGTGCATTTGTTTATTAACACGTTGGCATTGGTTTAGCATATTCGCGCCTGCTTTTTAAAGCCTTGCTTCTAAAACACTGGATTTGCCCCTGACGGCTTTGCTCGCCGCTGTTCCTCCCACAACAATTTTCATGGAGAAAAGCATATAGCCGCCATCGCCAATCACGAATACTATATGACATTTCCAAGCCCTTAAAATTCATTTTATTTAAATATTATCACTATGAGATTTGTTACAATAGTAATAATGACCCTGGGAGGGTCATTATTTTTTCCGTTTAATTTTTTATTTAATTTTGGAATTTTATGTCTGTAATTTTCCAGTTTCAATTAAGTTTTTTTCATCCTGTGTATGTGAAGAACACTGGATTAAAAAATGACGTCCTGGGCCCGTATACAGAAATGTGGCTAAGGCTTAAGTCCATTTTTGGAGGTTTATTTCTGTACAGTGAATGAAGCTAAAATCGTAAAATTTTGATCATCTGTTTTACGCACCCCATATTTTTATGATATAAAGCTATTTTTACTATAAATAGTACCAAAATTTATAAATACGCCTTTAAATATGGAGTCTAAATTGTAGTCCCTTTTCTGCATGCAGGCCCTGAACATAAAAACAAGAATAGCAAAAATAAGATTCACTTCTTATTTTCAGGCATATTATATTCATTTTTAATGCATTCATAAAACCATTAAAAATGTTTTAAATATAGATTTTTTGTTTTTGATGGTTATTTCTTAAGTAACAATTCATATTTAGACCTTTGCGGTCAAATTTACTTGAAAGAAGATAGATACAAAATAAATATTTGATGACACTTACTTGTTTTTGTTATATTATATTCGTAATAAAACAAAAAGTAAACATTAAAACAAACCGTTTTAAAGGACTTTAAAACTAAATTTTTTTTAGGTTTTTAAAGACGTCTGCACTGCTCCAGAGCTAGAAAGCGCTTATTTATCACACGATTCTCAGTACACCTTGAGTGACATGCGATTCTGCCCATTCGAAGATGTTCTTGGGGTCGGACACATAAATGGATTTCAAAGCTTGTTGATTCCAGGTAAGCCAGCCTCCAGTCAAAGCGCCATATCGGTGTAATTCTTTTAGCTTTATTAAAGGTTTATTTAATTCACATAAAACTGAATACCCTATTTTTGCCGTTCACACAGTTTAGTGCAGATCTACAAGAAGAAGTCTACTGCAAATTCCTCTAATGAAGATCATTGACTCGAGACCCAGATACCGAACCAAATCATAGGGTTATAAGAAGAAAGACCTCCCATACCTCTTTTCTTTCTGGCGGCATTGCGGAAGAAGGGATGATTAAATGCTATGTCTCTTCAGCATCAATCAGGCCAATTTTACTTGGCACTAACTGCGCAAGGAAATACTATTATAACAATATTAACAAATAATCAATATTTAATATTATCAACACTTTAGCATGTCTCAGTTGGAATTTAATGTCGAGGCCTTCAGTTCAGTAGGCAAGACGTTTGTTCTGCCACTGGGCCACAATACGAAAATCTTTTAAATTAAAATCAAGTTATCACTGGAGAACGCCGTGAACGCGGTTTGTTTAGTTTATGCACAGATGCGTTGATTAGCTCTTAGGGGGATTATTTGTCAAAAAACGTACCTTTGAAAAATAAAATGATTTTAAACGCTCAGTAATTTTGTAGTGTTGAAGACAAATTAAGCGGGTGAAAATTAACATAATAAAAAATTATTTAAGAAAAATGTGAATTATGCTGTATAAAAAGTGAAATAGATCATGTTATTACCAAAATCGGTTCTAAATTTCTAAAACCATATTTGTATTTTATAGTAGTTTATAATTAGTTTTTTGTATTTTATCCCGGTAAGGACGGCTCTTGAACCTGCCTTCGGAAGACTGAAGGCAGGTAGGAGGCAAGTAAAACTGCCTCGGAAGCAACATGGAGGCAGGTAGCAGGCAGGTGACCCTGCCTTCTACGTTGAAGCATATACAGGTTAGGAGCAGCTAAAACTCCCTCGGATGCAGGTAGGAGGGAGTGTGGAGGCAGGTAGGAGCATCAAAATTTTCGATAGAGGCAGGTAAAAACCGTTTTTTTCCAATTCAGGCACCCCGTCCTTACCAGGTTATTATAGAGCTAATGTTATTAAAAATAATTTTTAATTAATTTTCCGCAAATCATTTTTAAGCAAAAAGAAATATTTGTAAAATACCAAAACTGGCACGGGAATAGTATGGAATCAGTGTAAGGATTTCAAGCAAAGCACAAGGGCAAAGCGAAATTTTGATACCGCGCGTTTACAGCTACTTCTTGCTGCGGTGTGAATACGTTGTCACTCAGGTGTGAACTAGACCTAAATCTCAGTGAGCCATGTTGTTTCTTACCAAATTTAATTGCTAAGGTTTGCGGAAAATCGCTAAGCTAAAGGTTATTGTTTTATTTCAAAAATTTTTGGATAAATATTAGGCGTTATATAGGATAACTGACTTATTCGGCCACCTTTTTTCATTTTTTTGGATAATTTTTTTCTGGCACTTCTAATCTAGCCAGGATTTGGTATAAAAATCAAACGACAGCTATTTTTGTTATTCCAGTGCAAAACTTAAAAATTTCTGTCACACTTAAAAATCAGTGGAGGTTTAAACTTTGTTTTTATAGTGACCGAAGTTAAGGCGCGTGCCATTAACTTCGGCCACCTAGAAAAAACTGGCTATAACTATTGCTAAAACGAACGATAAATATTTTTAAAAGTTGAAAAATTATCCTTAGGTATTGTTCTTAGTACATATAATTTAATTTTTTCCCGTTTGCAAAGTTTTATAGCTATTAGCAAGACTTTAAATAATTCTGTCAAAACCTTAAAAAAACACAAGTTTTAATAGCACGTGTTTTTTGTTAAATTTTTTTTGGTGTGAAAAATTTTTTAAATTTCTTTGAGAAATTCATCTACCGGTTTATTGATAGTTTAAACCTAGTCAATTGGTAGTTGGATTACTCCAGCCCGCACAGGTGTTTACTACGTAATTCTTATGAATGCATTTCTCCGCCAAAGGAAATAACCTGACATTTTTACTGTGTTTTAATTTACTTTCACAACTTTTTGAAGTATTGGTACTCCATATCGTGGTAAATGGTGGGTTGGGTGGGGGAAACCCCATTGACATTGATTTTTACTATATTCACTATATGACTGCATCCCTCCGCCAAGAAAATAACCTGACTTTTTCTGTGTTTCTATACTATTTTTGAGAAATTCCTTCCGATCTATTTATAATTTAATACAACCTAGTAAATTATGTGTTATGTAACCCCACTCGTACATATGATGGTGCAAATCGTGTTAAACAGGTTCTTTCACGTGAATTTTAAAGTGGTCGAAATTAACGGTACCTTAAAATGCGCAGTTAGTTAAACAAACATTTTGAAGAAAATATCAAAAAATGAAAATTAACAATTTTGAGCCTTAAATAAAAGTTATTTTAAAGTTATATAGTGCTTCGTTCTAAATTTGATGCAGTTTAAACCATACATGGGCAAGTTGGTCCGGAGTGGGGGGGGGGGGTTAAACCCCCAAATTAGGGGGGGGTTAAAATCCGAAAAACGCTAAATACCCATATCGTTTTTTTTTCTGGAGTGCATTGTACCCATATCGTTTTTCGAATTTGAAGGAAAAATAGGTAAAAAACGCTAATTTTAGGTCAAAAAGCTAATTTTATTGCATTTTTGAGCTTTTTATTGCTTAAAACATTCATTTTGACCTCAAAACTTAAGTTTGGAGGCAGTTAGAAGTCATTTTAAAGACATTTTTTTCTTGATTTTTCCAAAATTGGGGGGTTAACCTTTTCTCCCCCCCACTTCTGAGTGGGGGGGTTAAATCCTTCTTCTCAGAATTTGGGGGGTTAACCCCCCAACCCCCCCCGTGCCCATGTATGGTTTAAACACAAAGCAAAAATCCAGATAATCACAAAAAATTCACTTTTTTTTATGAAAATGTTGATAATGCAGAATAACACAAATAAAAAACTTTTGCAAAAACACTTTATTCATCATTCATCCAGTTACTTTTGTGCTAGTCCTTTTGTGTTTTAAAAACAAGCCAATTTTCTAACATCCTAAATTGGTGGCCGAAATTAAGGCCTGGCCGAAATTAAGTCAGATACCCTAACAAACCTGTGCACGGTCTGGAAATTCCCCCCTTATTTATTGGAGGATTTGCCCCCCCGTTTTATTGCCCCCCCCTCCGCCAAAAAATGAAAAAGTACCCTAAAATTATGACGCCATTTTTGACCTATGATGACGCCACCATCGCGAATTTTCTGCAGTTTTTTAGCCTATTTCAATGTATTTTAAGCCATTAAAGACCTATTTTTACCTTATTTTCGCTTTTTTTGGTCCCATTTTTCCCTTTTCCTTCTTTTTTTTCTTATTTTCTCCTTTTCTCTCTTTTTTTCTTTCTCCCCTGTTTGCCCCCCGTTTCAAAAAAGTTGCCCCCCGTGCCCCACCCCGTTTTAAAATTGCCTCCCCGTAATAAAACCCCGGGGGAGTGCACAGGTGTATCCTAACCATCAAAATTTGATTCATATCTATTATTAAGGCATCGTAACTCAATTAAATTATAGAAGAATTACAGCTAAAATAGGCAGTATTCCCCAAATAAAAATAGGCGTCAAATCGTGTTTTTACGAATCAAGACAAAACCATTTACGACTATAAAATGATAATCACCATTGTTTTCCACTAATTGACTTATTAATACAATGACGTCATGATATATGTAAATGTCATTGTAATAATTAGCTACTTTTATGGCCGTACCCAGGATTTGAATTGGAGGGATTTTTTTGAAGGTGTTTTATACATACCCCACAAGGGGGTTCTAGGTTGTGAGAACCCTCGACGGGGTCAAGGGACATAGTCCCTTGCCATAGAAATCTGAGGGGCAGAATGCCCCCGGGATGGGGAAATTTTTTAATTTTAAGCTTTTAAAAGGCACCAAAAAATTCAAATTTAAGTTCAGAATCCTGATAATAGAAGAAGACGCTTTTAAAGTGACTAACAATAGCATTTACAATAAAAATTTTAAGAAAACCGCTTTTTATACCAAAATTTACTTCGAACGTAAAGATAAAGAATAAAGAATAATATAATTTTATAATTAAATAAAGAATATTATAATTTTATAAAACCTAAAAATTACTAAAATATAAATAGTTTTCAGTTTTCAACGCAGTCATTCATAAAACAGATTCAAACTCCAAACATAAAAAGGCCTTCATAATTAAACAATAAAACAAGGATAAACTCTAGTTCGTGTGTAAATTTTAATAATTTTTAATTTTTTTTTTAAATTCATTTTGTAGGTAGGTAATTATGTTTTTTATTCTAATTGAGAAGGTGTACTTTCAGGAAATTTAACTCTTTAAATTTTTTCACCACTTTTAACAAGTATTTTTTACAATGTATCATTCAATGTTTTTTTAATTCTGTATAATAATTTTATAATTCAAAATCAACTAGAAATTATGTTTTTTTCATTGCAAACAGGTTCGAAATTCGTGCGCTGAAATTTGTGCGAATATCGTGCGCTAACTTTATATACGTATTTCTGTGTTTAGGTATAGGTAATTATGTTTTTTATTCTAATTGAGAAGGTGTACTTTCAGGAAATTTAACTCTTTAAATTTTCTCACCACTTTTAACAAGTATTTTTTACAATGTATCATTCAATGTTTTTTTAATTGTGTATAATAATTTTATAATTCAAAATCAACTAGAAATTATGTTTTTTTCATTGCAAACAGGTTCGAAATTCGTGCGCTGAAATTTGTGCGAATATCGTGCGCTAACTTTATATACGTATTTCTGTGTTTATTTAAAAAAATGTTTTAGTATTATGTGAAATTACAATCTGCAGATAAGCTGCTATTGTCTAAAAAACTTAAAACAAGGATAAACTGTAATTTGTGTGTAAATTTTAATAATTTTTAAATTTTTTTTTTTTAAATTCATTTTGTAGGTATTTATGATTTTTTTTTCAATTGAAAAGGCGAACTTTCAGGAAATTTAGCTCTTTAAATTTTCTCACAAGTCTCAACAAATGTTTTTTTACAATATATCATTCAATGTTTTTTTAATTGTGTATAATAATTTTATAATTCTAAATCAACTTTAGACATAGACATTTTTGTAAAACTATAGTCTATACAAAAATGATGCGGACTGGCGATAAAACTCGAATTTTGAAAGGTCATATCTTCATAACGCGAGGTAGAATGTGTACGACGGGACATACATACCCCATTTTTAACGTTTTTAGTACTAGGACCCCCAAATTTTAGGGGGGTGTCGGTTATAATGGGGATTTTGGGGAGGGGGTATAATAACCCCCCCAACCCCCCATGCCCACCTGTGGTTATACAATGCTGTTAAAGCGCTTTTCTGGAGTCTTAAAATTTTGAAGAGTGCCTCCTGAATTGTGGGCTGACTTGTATTAGTAATGACTGGACGTTTCAGCTGCTTCATTTAACCTTATTTACTGATCTGTATGGTTTTGTGCAATATTTTGGATTTTAGTGCTTTTAAGAATTATGCGTCGTTACTACAGCAAATTAAGTCACTCTCAGTATAAATTACTCGTGACTGTGACTCACTGTATAGTTAATAAGGTGATGGTTTAAATCTAAAATAAGTCAGAGTCGCTTATATTTTACATGCATTTTGGCTTATTCTGCTTTAATAACGACGTATGAGGAAAAGTAAAGTAAAAGTAATTTAGGCGCGGGGGAGCCGAACATTGACGCCCTGGAGGCCAACCCTTATCAATCCAAGCGGCAACGGAGGGAGTTTGAGGTAAAGTCTCTGCTGGACAAAATCCAGCCAGAGCTTATCACCCTGGACACCGGGGAGATTGCCGAAGTGGACACAAAAACACTGGAAGAGGACTTAGCAGCCCGAGCCCAGACCATCTTCCTCAAGCCCGAGAGAATAGACTTCGCCCCGCGGCATAAGGCCAAAGGCAAAGGGAGCAGCGCCCGACGGAACCGTACCAAGCAGCGGGTCCGCGAAGAACTGCGCAAGGAACGAACTAAGAAAAAGAGCCGCCTCCTGGAAGAATTGAAAACGAATACCGGCGAGACCCCGCCGCCCGAGAACAAACAACCGAAGTCAGTATTGGACAGGTTCGAAAGGAAATGATGTCTTAAGGTTGAAAACAGATTCGAAACAAAACAATGCCCTCAAGATTTCGATCTGGTGTGTGCAATTTTTGCCTATGTTATGTTGGAATTTAATTTTATCAATCATGATATAATAATAATAATTATTGTAAAATAATAAAAAAATGATGAAACTTTCGCGAACATTTTTTATGTGTATTATTATTATTTTTCAAAAAATTTCACGACATATGTCTGCAAATTATGAAGTTCCAAATAAATGTTATTATTTTGTGAAAAGCTTAAACGGCATTTAAAATTATGTTCAAAACACTCAAAGTAAATTCAGCCATTGTTAATTCCAAGATTATATAACTTCGACTGTACAGTAAATTTTTGACCAAAATTTTGCTGGAAAAGTCGCGCTTGCAAACTTTTCTGTTTTTTTGTAGCAAGAATCCTCCATTTTCTGCTAGTTTTCCCCCGCTGCAATTAAGGCAGTGTTAGTTTTCTTGCAGTGAAGACGCACTTTTTTTGCACGACTTTTTTGCTCTTCAATACTGCTTTTTTACTGCGGTTATTTTCACACTGAGAGTCTGGCTGCACCAAAAGAAAGTACAAACGATGGTAGTCATTTTTAATGTAGTAAAAAACTTAAACTTTAAAAATAGTTTTAAAACGTTAAAAAGTCGTTTCATATTGGCACATTGCACTGGAACTCGGTTTATACATGAAGTATGCAATATACATAAGCGTCACCATAATGGATAATTACCGTATCTCCTACTTATCTTTTGTAGTATGCAAATCATCCGATCGGTTGATCCGACAGATCAACTAAAATTTCGCGCTCTTTTGATCGGTTGATCTGCATACTACAAAAGATACGGTAATTATCTATTATGGTGACGCTTATGTATATTGCATACTTCGTGTATAAACCGAGTTCCAGTGCAAGGTGCCTATAATTAAAACGAAAAATTTTGGTCATTTTAACGTCAAGAAAACAACTTTTACTCGTTTGAACACGACATTGTCGAATTACTTTGTTTTGTTTTTTTTTGTTGCGAAGCCAGGCTTGCAGTGCAAAAATAATCTTAGTACTAATAATGCAGTATTGAGTGCAAAAGAACTCGTAGTCCCCACTGCACGAAAACTAACAGTGTTAAAAATGGCAGCGCGGGAAACCTAAGAGAAAATGGCGAAATTTTGCTAGAAAAGTCGCAAAAAAGTTTCCAACTGCAACTTTTCTAGTAAAATTTTGGTGAAAAAATTAGCGTACGCTCGGACATTCTCTTGTGTCATATATTCTTGCTTGAGTTAGTTTTAGTGTAAATTCTACTAGAATTATTTTAGTATGCGAGTATAATTCTATTGTCTATCGGATTTTGAAAGTTTTACAACTACATTGCAAAATCCTACAAGATACACGAATTATAAGTTGCTCTAAATTGAAAGCCATCAAAAATAACAAGAAATAAAATATGTATATTTTATTTATTTGTTCTAATATATTTTTTTAAATCATTTTCATCAGCTTCAACTATTAAAACAGTAGTTTCTCCCACCTTATAAATGAGTATCTTAAAATTTATTTAATCTTGATATGTTTTAGTTATTTTTGTGACTAATTTCAAAAGTTTTCAATATAATATAAGGCATTACTCTTTAAAAAAATAACACAAATAAAAATAGCTTCAGAGTTCCAGGGAATTAGTTATCTTCCAACTCTCCAATATCGCTTTGTACCTAGCTCCGGTAATTTAAATATGAGGGAGCTCTGGCCGGAACTTAGCTGAGTGATTTTAGGCCTATTTAAGCTTGAAAACATTTTAAATAACTTTATACGCAATGTGAAAACTATATTTTTAAAAACAAAAAAAAAAAAAAAAAAAAAAACCACAAACCAAAAACCCGAAAAAAACAAAAAAAAAAAAAAAACAAAAAAAACAAAAAAAAAAAAAAAAAAAACAAAAAAGAAAATATCATGGCGTTGCGCTATGAAGAAATCGCCGGCCGGCAATAAATAGGGAGGCGAATATATCATGCGACACCGGCAACCTTTTGATCAGCTGACTTATCTTTAGCCAAAAATTATAAAATTAATGTCACGTGAGGTTTGTCAGTGAAATTGTTTTTCGTAATTTTGCACAACTTTTTGTAATTTCTTGTGATTTATCAAAAACCCGAAAAAATTTCTGATTATACATGAAGTTTTTGAATAAAATTTGTTCAAGAAAAAACGCAACATTTCTAACGCACGCGACTTTCTGTGCACTGATTTCTTGCGCAGAGATTTTTCTTGCTTTCAATGCTCGTTTTTTGTGTATGGTAGTGCATTTAATTTCGGCACTTTTCCAAATTGGCCATTTTTAATTTTGGACTATATCTTTGGTAATCCTGGACGGAATACGACGTTTGATAGCTCAAATGAGCGCTAATTATATGTAGATGACTTTCGTGAGCTTTTTATTTGTTATGTTATGGTATTTTCATGTGAAATTGTGTGATTTATAAAAAATAAAATTGTTACTCGTTTTTAGAACATGGGAATTTCATGATAACGCAATAAATTGGTTTAAAAATTAAACTGTCCTGGTAAAATTTAGTCTATTTTCCGAATTTTTAGTCCCCGTGTTTCTACGTTGCGTTTGTGGGGAGCAATCGTTATAAAATAAAATAGTGTAATTTCGGCACACATATTGCTGTAGGTAAAAACGGGTTGAATTAAGTGGTCAGGTGTTAAATTGTAGTTGTAAATAGTTAAAAGACAACGTTGAAAGGTGTAGAGAGAGGTCATAGCACTGCACTTAAACTCGATTAAGGGGGTCCTTTTAAAAAGTGCCGAAATTAAATGCACTTTTTCCCAAATTTTGCTCATTTTGATACCGTTTGGCATTGTAGTTGTAACTTTTTGCCAGTTACACGTTGAACAACAAGTAGAAGCTTAAATTAAAGAAAACTGTCTGGAGATAATGAAGGCTTTTAAATTTTTGAAAATAATGATTTTTTGACTGAGAAACAGTCGATTGTTTGTAGAGTGCAGAAATTAAATACACATATTTAATTTCGGCAATTTTCCATTTTTTTAAAAAACTGATTTAATTAAGTAAAAAAAACTACTTTCGTACAGTGAAACTTTTGTGACGCAACGCAGTATCGTGAAAGCTTCAAAATGAACTATCAAACATGAAAATCGGGCCATACAGTGAAAAGTGACATAGGAAAAACAAAAAAGTGCCGAAATTAAATGCACTACCCTATCGCATTTACTTACAAAAATGGAAAAGAAATCACAATATGAGCTGCAAAACACTAACACTGTCACTGTGTTAAAAATCGGTGCGCCCGGTGTTAAAAATGGCGGGTTTTCAGTATTAAAGTCAAACAATACGAATTTTCAGCAAAATTTTGTTCACAATTAGATGTTTACTATTTTTGGTTTATATATTCCTACTTTTATTAAAAATATATAAAAACCTAAAATTAAATAGCAGATTATTTTAAAATAAAAGCTTAAAAATAATTTTTACTGGAATTTCTTTTTAAATACTGGTATCCAAAAAATTTTGGACCCAGGTCCATTCAAATTGGCGGGAAATTTTTAATTTTCGACACGGTTTAATTGACTTTTAAACAAATTTTATTTAAAAAAAACCTTTTTTTTTTCAAATTACTAAATACAAATAGTTGATACCATTTTTTTTGTTTAAAAAAAATTACATTTTGTGTCTTTTTGGGCGGTATAAAAATATTGGATTGGCTCGCAAAGTGGGCTGACTTCGCAGGGTTTTTTTGCCAAAACAAGCGGACCCAATCCAAACAGACCCTGATCAAAATGATATTATGAATGCCAGTGTATTCATAGCAATAAACTTAAAAATGCTAAAATAAAAACAAGAAATCAACTTGAATTTTTATATTTATTTTAAAAATGTTTTAACATCAATAAATTTTAAAACAGTTTCAATATCACCTAAAAATAAAAGCAAGAATATATATTTCAACCAAATGTCCAAGTGTACAACAAAACTTTCATAGACAAACTCACGCATGAGCGAATTTAATAGCAACCATTTCCATTTTCTGCTAATTTCTGCTAAGGAGCGATTTTGTAAAAGTGTCAGAAAAAACGAGTTTTGGTATACGAAATATTACTGTGCGAAAAAATTTTCATTGAGTGCACAGAAAGTACTCTCTGTTTTTTTTTAGCGATACTGGAAAAAAGTTGACAAAAAATTTTTTGTTTGCGGTCTTATAACTTTTGAACACGCCGCGATCAATATGCAGATATCTCGCGTTAAGGTCCTTGTACTTTGGATACCTCTTGAAAAAAATTTTTTTTCAAAAATTTTGGGGGGTTAGCCCCAAAATTGCCGAAATTTACGGTCGATTTTTTCGGCCAAATTTCCAACTTTTTACCATATGGGGCTTTACGTCTGAAAATACTTTTCTGAACTCAAAAATATATAATTTGTTAGGGGTAACCTAGCTGGATCGGGTACCCCGAGAGGTTAAAGGGGGTCAATTTCACGATTTTTGCTAAAAATCTTTGTATGGGGGACACCAAATGCATATTTTGGCATCATGCTCAAAAACTGTTAGAGCCGCAGGCCTGAGACCGGGGGGGATTTAAGCGGAAATTTAAGTCCGACATTTTGGTGATAGTCTCAAAAAAATCTTGATGCCCTAAGGCACTGCAATGGCTGACCCGTAAAAAAAACTTTTGACACAGCCCCTCTACATAAGCGAGTAATATATCATTTTAAAGCTCTTGGCGTGCTAATTTTAAAAATACAAAAAAATATGCTCTAAATAGTCGGGTAACTAAAATACAGACCCCTTTGTACCCCCAAAATTAGTAAAAGGTGATTTTTTTGTTTTTATTATTTATAAGCCGTGTTTATATTCGTTTGAAAGCTCTATGCGTGCTGATTTCAAAAATATAATTTTAGACTAAAACTTTTTATGGTTACCCGGTTACATACCCCATAATACCCCCAATTTTGAAAATGGTAATTTTGTCATTTTTTTATTTTAAGTGACATGTTTATACTCATATGAAAGCTCTCGACGCACTGATTTCAAAAATATATGGTTTTTTTAATTTTCTTCAGTGGTTACCCATTTTTAAACCCATCAATGTACCCCCTAAAATTCTTAAGAGGTGATTTTATTATAATACCCTCATGTTTATACTCATATCAAAGCTCTCGACACGCTGATGTCAAAAAAATTATTTTTAACTCGATTTACCCAATGGTTACCATTTTTACAACCAAAATGTACTCCCAAAAATTTTTAGGGGGTCTTTTTTATATATTTATTATAATACCCTCATGTTTATACTCACATCAAAGCTTTAGACAGGCTTATCCCAAAAATATAAATTTCAGCTCGATTCACCCAATGGTTACCATTTTTACAACCCATAATGTACCCCCAAAAATTCTAGAGGGCCTTTTTATATATTTATTGTAATACCGTTTTGTTTGTACTCATATAAAAACTTTAGACACACTAATCCCAAAAATATGTATTTCAACTCGATTCACCCAATGGTTACCATTTTTACAACCCATAATGTACCCCCAAAATTTTTAGGGGGTTTTTTTTAAACATTTATTGTAATACCGTCTTGTTTGTACTCATATAAAAACTTTAGACACGCTAATCCCAAAATATATTTTTTACATTTTTACAACCCATAATGTACTCCCTAAAATTGTTGGGGGTACATTATGGGTTGTAAAAATGGTAACCATTGGGTAAATCGAGTTGAAATATATATTTTTGGGATCAGCGTGTCTAAAGCTTTGATATGAGTATAAACATCAGAGTATTATAATAAATATATAAAAAAGACCCTCTAAAAATTTTTGGGGGTACAATATGGGTTGTAAAAATGGTAACCATTGGGTGAATCGAGTTGAAATATATATGTTTGGGATTAGCGTGTCTAAAGTTTTTATATGAGTACAAACAAAACGGTATTACAATAAATATATAAAAAAGACCCCTAAAATTTTTGGAGGTACATTATGGGTTGTAAAAAGGGTAACCATTGGGTGAATCGAGTTGAAATTTATATTTTTATGATAAGCGTATCTAAAGCTTTGATATGAGTATAAACATGAAGGTATTATAATAAATATATAAAAAAGACCCCCTAAAAATTTTTGGGGGTATATTATGGGATGTAAAAATGGTATTAGGTGAATCGAGTTGAAATTTGTATTTTTGGGATAAGCCTGTCTAAAGCTTAGATATGAGTATAAACATGAGGATATTATAATAAATATATAAAAAAGACCCCCTAAAAATTTTTAATTTAAAAATCTCTAATTTTACCCGACATTTGAGGTTATTTTTAATCAACATGTCCAAGTCTAAATAGGATTATATATAGTAAATAACCCTGCAAAATATCAATAGTCTTCATTGTTTTTTTCGTATTCATCGATAAAGTTGAACTCAACTTCCTTCAATGGTGGGAGTGTTGTTATATCCTCTTCTTTTGAATGTCCCGGCGGCATTTCAGATAACTTTGTTTCATAGTTTAACTGCTTATTACTAACCTTTACTGCTTGCTCCCGCATCATAAAATGTTTCGCCCAAATTTTAAATTGCAAATTTTCTCAAGAAAAACTACAATATACGCAAATTTTATTAAAAAATTGTTTTTTGGCCAGAGACTGGCGTTTTCGCAATACATGATTTTCCGCGAGTGTGAGAATTTTATTTGTGCATTTAAACCTCAATTCTATTAAATACTAGCTTTGAAAAATGGTTTAAGAATAGAGCAGAAAAAAGGGGCGATTTTTCCCCGGGCGTATGTTTAGACAGAAAAGATGTGGACTAGGCTAATATGGACATTATGTGGACTATAGGCACCTTGCACTGAAACGCAGTTTATACATGAAGTATGCAATATACATAAATGTCACCATAATGTATAATTATCGTACTCCTACTTATCTTTTGTAGTATGCAGATCAACCGATCGAAATTTCTTGCGCTTTCTATCGCCTCATCTGCATACTACGAAAGATAAGTAGGAGATACGGTAATTTCGCGCGCTTTCTATCGGTTGATCTGCATACTACGAAAAGATAAGTAGGAGTACGGTAATTATCCATTACGGTAATACTTATGTGTATTGCATACTTCATGTATAAACTGCGTTTCAGTGCAAGGTGCCTATAGAAAATTTTCATTTGGTTTGGGCAGCTGCTCAGTAAATAAAAATTTCTACCATATAATAATGATTTGTTTATACATTGATCTAATCACACAGCACTGTTGCATTTTTTTTAGTTTGATAAAATGTCAATTTAAAAAAACATTTCTTGAGGCGGTTGTAAATTCAAATATCTCTCTCACTCCAAAATTCTGACATTATTACGATTACGCGTAAGATATAAAACGGTCGCGGAATATTATGGTTAGTAAAACTCTTTTTAACGCAAGAAAACATTAGCGGTTACTTTTAGTTTAGTTAAATATAAATAAAATTTTGTTGTAAAATTTACAACTATAATTTATACTTTAAAAAGCTTTTATTTTATATTCTTTTAGGGCTAAAAAATGATTGTCAAATTCTGACTGAAAATCTTAAAACCATTTTCAACAATTGGGAAAAAATTTAAAATATCAAAAAAAAACACGCACACAAAAACTACTACAGTTAAGTAGGTAGAAATTTTAATTATCACCACTTTAATTAAATTAAACAGTCATAGTAGAATCAAAAATATATATTATTATGGGTCCGCTTCGTTTTAGTCCCGGAAAAAATTACTACGAGCTTCATTTCAGTCCCGCTTCGTTTTAGTCCCGCTTCGTTTTAGTCCCGCTTCGTTTTAGTCCCGCTTCGTTTAAGTCCCGCTTCGTTTGAGTCCCGCTTCGTTTTAGTCCTGGTGAAAAATGCGTTCATAAACTAGTTCCTGCTACGTTGCTTCGTTTCAGTCCCGGAAAAAAACGCTGCGAGCTTCATTTCAGTCTTGGCGAAAAATCCGCGCAAGTCATTTTTCCGCAATATTTGGTTTTATACAAAGACGTTTGTACTACAATTTTCTAAGCTTATTTGATTCATTTTGCATTGATTTAAGAATTTTAGGATTTTTTTTATTTATTTAAACTATTTTTAGTTTTTTAACCCGTTTAGTTTACTGTAATTAAAGGAACACTGTCACACATCAAATTTCAATAACGCCCTGAATGGACTACCCTTTTAATACAAAACCTTAATCTTAATGTAGACGTCAAAACTATTTTTAGTTTTTTGGCCCGTTTAGTTTATTTTAATTAAATGAGGACTGTCGCAAACCAAATTTCTATAATGCCCAGAATGGACTACTCTTTTAATCTTAATCTACCTCAAATTAAATATTTTGGTTTCTCCAGACCAATTCAACAACATTTATAAATTTTAATTATATCGGTTCAGTAACAGAGTTGTATGATCCGGGCGTTACAGGAATTTGATTTGTGGTATTACTCCTTTAAAAACCAAACAATAAATTCAGAAATACTTTTATATTTTATTTTTTCGGAAAGTTTTATATTAATACTAGGAAATTCCTTTATTTTATATCTGCTACATTTTTATTATTATCGCATCCAAATACACAAAAGAAAACAATACATTCAGAAACTATAATATAAAACATAAAAATGTTATGGTTGAATTATATCTGGCTGATACGCTGAAAATTAGAATGCAGACATGAGAGGACCAATTAAAATTGTGCGGTAATGACGTGTTTTTTTTTAAACAAATAAGAACGCAGAGTTTTCTTTAATTCCACCTTTTCACAAAATATACATAAATCAACCAACTTTAGCCCTTAAAAAATTTGCATTTAAATTCCAAATTAAAGTGATTTGATAAATAATTATTAAAATACTGGTTACAATCTTTGTTATTAATCTGCTTTAGTGAAAAATTTTGAATGTTTTTGTTGTTAAATAGTCAAATCAATACTGTAAATATCGCAGTCAGCTAGATTTGATTTGCCTATAATAAAATTTTTTTTCATTTAATTTGCTTTTATGTCACTAATTTGTTTGTATACGTTTTAACCAAAATTTTGCTTTACAATTAAATGTTTGTAAGAAATCTTAAAAATTAAAATTCACCTTTTCTGTATTTGTGGTAAAATTTGAAATTTCTAGTTTTTGTGCACTTAAAATTTCTTGTTTTGGTGGTAAATAATGCATTTTAAAATTTCGCATGATTTTATATTAAGGTTTGATTAATTTTAAAATGTAGGTATTCTAGTCAATCTAAGACAAAACCAAAAGCTTAAATTAAAAATTTTGTTCAAAATCAACCAGTAATAAACAAATAGGCATATTTTTCCAAAAAACGGCTACACTGGACACTTAAAAAACCATTCTCTTTAAAAAAAAACCACTTCCTAAAAAAAAACGACTTTCAAAATAAAAATCACTCTCTAAAAAGACAGTTTTGTAGACATTAAAAAAAATTATACTCTCCCATTGTTTAACACAATTCTTGTGTTTTCCGTTTGAACCAAAAATAAGTTTAGACAAACTAAAATAGTTATTTAACTTATTTTAAAATATTGGTTTTTATAATTCAAAACCTTTGATTGCTTATAAAACAATTCACAGACGAAATAAAAAACTACACCGCAGTCGAATTTTTAAAAGAAATGTCGTATTAATTTATTACTGTTCAAAACAAAACAAAATTAAAAAAATAAGGTTTTCGCTACCTAAGGTTGTTTTCTGCAAAGTTTTATTAAAATTCATTTAGTATTAACTACATAATTTTTGTATATAAAATTCCCATTCTCTTGCAATAATTTTAGTTTATAATTTTAATTTTATTTTTTTAAAAGTTTTTTCTTAAATTTGTAATTCCTTTTAAAATCTGTAATTGTGCGCAATGCTTCTTAAATAGTCCCAGTGTGTTCGGTTTTCATAATCTTGGACGATCGTCAGGATCCTTTCGTGAAGTTCTCATCATCATAATCAAGTTTTTATGGATAATAAAAAAGCAAACAGAATAGTTTTTTAACATAAAACTAATATACATAAGTTTTAAATCGCTCGTTTAATGGTTGGAGCTGCGGAGATATCTTCGTCTTAAATGGCCGGAGCTCCAGAGCATAATATTGGACTATTGGAGGTTCGGAACACATACATATATTTATGTATATAAAAGTGTGTTCTTTCGTATTTTTTTACAACAACCGATGATCGAAATGAACGAAAAAGCCAAAATTCAAAAGCCTTCTTTTTAAACATACGCTAATTATTTATTACACACGTTTTACGTAATAAATAACCTCTGGGGATTAAGAAAACAAAAGCTAAACTTTAGGCGAGTAAATCGATTTTTATTAATTATGCAAATATTTTGCACAAAAAGACTGCACGCGGGAAAATGATACAAGTTGATGAATGTATTTTCCGCCAGGACTAAAACGAAGCGGGACTCAAACGAAGCGGGACTAAAACGAAGCGGGACTAAAACGAAGCGGGACTAAAACGAAGCGGGACTAAAACGAAGCGGGACTAAAACGAAGCGGGACTAAAACGAAGCGGGACTGAAACGAAGCTCGCGGTGATTTTTTTCCGGGACTCAAACGAAGCGGGACTAAAAAGTAGCAGATTCTTATATTATATTTAATATAATATATAATATTATATATTTTTGGTAGAACTATCATGACTTTTTAACTTTTCACAGCATAAAATAAAAATAAACACATCATTAAAAAATGTATAATGATAAAGTCTAGCTTGATTTTTAGGTTTCGATTAGGCTTAGCAAAAATATTTTCTGTTCAGGATTTAAGTTTTATATAATGCTTTGTTTGACTAAATCATAAAGAATTTTGACAAACAAAGCAAATTACAAACTGCTATTGATATGCAAACAAAATCAAAGTGGACACCTCAATTTTACTTTGGCTATTTAAACAAAAAAGAAAAAGTCCACTTAAAACGGATAAAACAGAAGTCTCAAATGAACTAGGAGCAAAACAATGAACTCAGAAAACTACTCACAAATGAGGATTTTTTTAAAATCTTAAAATAACACTTTCTAAAGACGGCACAAAAAACCTGTTTTTTTAATACCTTTAAGAATATATAACATAAGAGAATGTCCGACTATACACTAACTTCTGAACAAAATTTTGCTAGAAAAGTAGCACATGCACAATTTGTCTTTTTGTTTTGTTTGCGCGAAAAAACAACTTTGAATGTAAAAATGTAGCAATTTTAAGTGCGAGAAAACTGACACTGCGTTACAAATCGCTCGCGAAAAACCTAAAACAAAATCGCAAATTTTTAGGTAGATTGTGGCAGTGTTCAATTTTTCTAGCAAAGTTTTGGTAAAAATTTAGTGAACATGCGGACATTCTCTTGTGGTATAATTTTGGATATTTTGATACGGCTTATCAATTAGAAAAAAAACAAATTGAAAGAGAGAAAACATTTGCCTCGTATGCGGGTAGATTTTGGAGTACAGTAGCCGGGTAGTAAAAATTACATTACAGCCCTTTTATGATTTATAACTAAAGATTAAATTATATTTTTAAAAAGAAGAAGCAGTTGTTAAACAGTGAAACACTTTTGTTCGGTTCTGACAGAGTTTGAGACGCGCGCATTTGTCCTGGAGTTCCAATCGAATTTGCTGGTTGAAACAATAGTAAATAGGCAAACGGAATGCCGCTGTCATAATGCACATTATACCAGAAATATATTAAGCTCAAGATGTGAAAAGCAATATTGGCGACTATTTTTAATTAATAATTTATCAGAGGATGATTTACAGAAAATTGCTAAGATATCTTATTGCATCTCCGGCTTGACAAATTTTAAGATTATGATCAAACAATATACCTTAAATGTTTAATACCATTTTTTAAATAGTAGGGTATCTGACTTAATTTCAGCCAAGTCTTAATTTTAGCCACGGTGTTAGAAAATTACCTTATTTTAAAACACAAAAGAAGTGGATGAATGTTGAATAAAGTATTTTTGCAAAATTTTTTATTCGTGTGATTCTGCATTATCAGCATTTTCATTAAAAAAAGTGCATTCTTGTGGTTTTTGGTTCTGTTTTTTTTCTTGTTTTTTCTTGCTGGTTTTTGGCTCTGTTTTTAAACTGCATCAAATTTAAAACGAGGCAATACATAACCTTAAAATAACTTTTATTTGCTGCTCAAAAGTATTAATTTCAATGTTTTTATATTATTTCCATAGCAGTTTACAATCCGTTTAACTAACTGGACAGTTTAAGATTCCGTTAATTTCGGCCACCTTGAAATTCGAGTAAAATAACCTGCCGTTCTTTTGTTGTATTCATATTTCATTCTATTATCGTATTTATAAATATTTTTTTTACGCGTTTGACCTTTTCTGACGTTTTTTACTCCAAAAAAACTTCAACAAAAACACAGGTTATTAAAACTTGTTTTTTCAAGGTTTTGACATAATTATATAAAGTCTTGTTACAATTATAAATATTGCAAACGGAAAAAAATGAAGTTATGTGTACCAAGAACAAATACCTAAGGATAAATTTGCAACCTGTAGAAAATTTTATTGTTCGTTTTAGCAATAGTTTTAACCAGTTTTTTCTAGGTGGTCGAAATTAATGGCACGCGCCTCCTATATCGACCACTATAAAAAAACTTTAAACCTCCACTAATCTTTAAGTGTAAAAGAAATTTTTAAATTTTGCACTGGAATAACAAAAAAAGCTATCGTTTGATTTTTAGACCAAATCTTGGGTCGATTGGAAAAACCAGGAAAAAACTTATCCAAAAAATAAAAAAAGGAGGCCGAAATTAAGTCAGCTACCCTATAATCTAAAATATAAAACATAAAAATAAAAAATATGTGACATCATATTGCTCAGACAGAATTATTCTTGTAACTGGGACCCACCAATTAGGGGACGCCCTAGTTTAGGACACTAAATTTGTTCTAATTAAGGCCTTGTTTCTAAATGGCCCTTACTTAAGGCGCCTAATGGTTTTTTATTACGGTGCGCCTTAAAAAGAGCTAGGCGTAAAACATTTAAGGTCATATAACCCCAATTGAGTTTAGAGCGTTCAGAAAAAAGTCATTTCATAAATTAATTTATAAAAATGAATAAAAAAAAGTCTTTTAGTTTTGTTACATAAGATTCACGATTCCTTCTTATTAAAACCCAAATAGTCATGATTAAAATAGCGGGGTTTTTTGTTTTTGGAAACCGATTTTTTTGAAAATTCTAAATAGAACGCGTTCTAATTAGAACCATTACAAACCCTTATTAGGACAAAACCCACTTTTTAGTGATAAGAATCTAATAGAACTAGGGTAGTTAGGACAGCTAAATGAGCAATATACGAAGTCATACATTTTTTTATTTGTTATATATTTTTGGTAGAATTGAAAAACGGGATATTGCATAAATTGATAGATTAATTTTTTATTATGGCAAAAAATTTGGAAAGTTTTTAATAATATTTTGTGGAAAGAAAGTGTACTTTTAAGGAGGTGTATCTTAGTTAAATTTTAGAACACCAATTTGCAGTAATTATATGAAAACTGGCGGATTTTAATACTAATTATCAAAAAAATAAGTTATAGGCAAATAAAATCTAGCTGACCTCGATAATTTCAGTATTGAATCGTCTATTTAACTATAAAACCATTCAAAATTTTTGACGAAAGCGGCTTAGTAATAAAGATCAAAATTTTAATAATTATTTATCAAAATACATTAATTTGGAACCCAAACGAAAATTTTTTAAAGGCTAAAGTTTGTTAATTTTGTATAGTTTGTAAAAATGTGGAATTAAAAAAAATGTCATAACCGCACAACTTTAATTGGCCCGCTCATGTCTGCATTCTGATTTTCGCGGTCAGCCAGATATAATTCAACTTAAAATTTTAGTATTTATTCATAGCCAATCACTAAAAAAATTAGACTATTTTTAAGAACAAAAGAACTTGCCATGGATGATGTTTTTGTGTGGTATTTTTAAAAAACTACGAATTATGGTTCTACTTCTTGTTTTAAACGGATGTGATATGTAGTGACAAAACTTTCTTTATAAGTTAAAAAAAAACTAAAATAGTTATTTTATTACTAGTTTTCAATATAAAAAATTGGTTTATTGTTTTAAAATAACCGTGGATTTTAAAACCCATTACAAACGAAATATTTCGGAAAGTCGCTGACGCTGAAAATTAGAATGCAGACATAAGGGACCAATTAAAATTGTGTGGTAATCACGTTTTTTTTAAAAACAAATAAGAACGCAGAATTTTTTTTAATCCCACCTTTTCACAAATTATACATAAATTAACCAACTTTAGCCCTTAAAAAGTTTGCATTTAGGTTCCAAATTAAGTAATTTGATAAATAATTATTAAAATACAGTTTTTAATCTTTGTTATTAACCCGTTTTAGTGAAAAATTTTCTATGTTTTTGTTGTTAAATAGTCGATTCAATACTGCAAATATCGCGGTCAGCTAGATTTTATTTGCCTATAAATTTTGACTACTTCAGCTTTTTTGCATAATGTTTTTTGTAATCCGTCTACTAATAACGAATTTATTTTGTTTAAGATACTCCTTTCTTAAGTTTTCAGTTTATTTCCTAAAAACGTTAAAAACGAGGAGGAAGATTTGTTTCAAAGGTATTAAGTTAAAAAAGCTGACTTTTAGGTAATCGAATGATTTTAAGGCCTTGTATTTTTGACACATTATCACAACAGGAGTTGTGAGACACTGTAGTATACTACATGATATTACTGGTAGTATTACTGGTGGTACTTAATGACATAATATTACTGGTAGTATCGTTGGCAAATGTGTAAAAGAGGCGATGAGCAGCTAGAGTTTTGAAATCCAAGTGCTCCCAGATGGAAATGATGATGTTGAGCAGATTGGCCGCCAAGTAGGAGAAGACCACTATGATGAACATTCGACCCGCGGCCCGCGCGCTCTCCTTCACCACGATTTAAGGGTCTTTGGAGCCGAGGGAACTTAGGTCCAGAACTTAGCGCCGAAAATAGAGAACTTTTAAAGCCGGACATAAGGAGCTTGGAGCCAAAAGTGCGAACTTGCTGAAACACATATTCCTAAGCCTAAACCAAAGCCTAAAAGTCATCCCACACTATTTTTACTTTCGACTCCAAGTTCCCATTTTGGCGGCTTCGATTTCCGACGGTTCTAAATTACCGACTGACGGCTGCAAAGACCCCGTACCTTCGGCACTACCCTCTGAGTCCCGTATTTGGTCGTGAGAGCGCTGAACTCCGTCAGTGAAAACTCACCAAAAGCCACTAAAAACCGCAACATAGGTAAAGTGAAAAAATATAACAAAAACAAATGCAAAACACACTTGGCCACACTTGGGAAGTGCTCAGGGAAATATAGCCACAATTGGTTTACGGGTCCAGTTTTCATTGTGTCCGGTTAGGAAGCTTTGTACAAAAGCATTTTGCAATCATTTCTTCAGAATCATTTCCTACAATCCTAGATAAGGTGCGCTGAGTTCCACGATGCAGACAGATTTTGGGTGCTGCGCGCGGTCCGTGCGATCCCATTGTATTCACAATGAAGCTTAAAGAATCAGCTGGACAAAGTCAACTATATTATATTTAAAGCCTGTGAGGCGCGTCCTATTTTCTGAAGTGAACTTCGAATTAAGCTTCGATGTGGAATTTATGAGCAATGTCGGTTTTTCATATGGGTATAAACCCGTTCCCGTAATAGCCTTTCTTTTCGGCCGTTACAACCGTGAAACCTTCGTACAACAAAGGTAAAACCTTCGTCTCACGGTGGTGGTATTTTCGTATGATAAATGTTGCACGTAAATCTTACATACCGTAAACTCTACGCATGACCTAGATCGTACTTCCAACATACATAATTTTTTGTGCGCGAATAGTGCCCAGTGAGCGAAAAAAAATTGAAATAGTTTAAACTGTACGGTAGCAATATGCAAATTTTTGCAACATGAAATATCCTACGTAAAACTATGGGCACCTGGCAAAAATATATTCTGCAAAGTATCTTCGGAAAAAATATCTTCTGAAAGACTTTTAAATTCTCAACTAAAGAAAACTTTTTTTCTTAAGCCTAAGCGAAACCTTAAAATCAAGCTAAAACGACATAAAAAATATTAAAAAAAAGTTTTAAAATTTTTTAATAATACAGAATAAATTACTGCTGAAAGAAGATATTTTTTCCGGAAGATATTTTGCAGAAGGTATTTTTTCCGGACACCAAACACTGTATGCCGTCGAGAAAATCTTGCATATTGCTACCGTACAGCTTTAACCACAATTTGCTCACTCACTGGACACCACTCGCGCAAAAAATTATGAATAACGGAGGTACGGCATAGGTCTTACGAAAATTTCACAGTTGTAGCCAAGGAAAAAGCAATCACGGGACCACGGGTTAATGGAAAAAAATAGCTTTCTCGCCGATGTTTTTTTGGGTCAATAGTTAAGTTGTTCGTTCTATTAAAATACTGGACCACTTTTTTTTAACTAAACTTTATTACACAATCTTTTAAACTAAACAATATTACTGATAATGGACGAATCCCACCTGAGAAATAATTGAGATACGGTTGGGTTGAAAAGCGCGTTCGCAACTGTTGAAGCACCCTAATTTTTTTGTTGGAAAAGCGCGCAAAAAACTGCTGAACGTACTATTATAGGACTAAACATGATACGGAACGACTGATCAGCTGCGTGCCAACCATGCTTATATACAAATTATTTCTTGTGGGATTCATCAATAGTGCTTACCAATATTGGAACCGATGCTGTACGTATTTCTGTGAAGAACTCTAACTCGTATGAAAATGATAAAATTCAAAACGAACAGCAGAATGAAAGGCAAAAACACAGAGAAAACGGATCTTTCGATAGTGCCTTGTATTAAGAAAGGTATGTTTAAACTCTCGGTCGTGCAGGTAAATTTTAATGATACATAATAATTATACTCATAAAAAAAATAAAATTAAAAACTTATTTGGTTATATGACTGGATAAATCAAAATACGATGATGAAAATTGAAAAAACTGTGTTATTATAACTATAGCTTATCACTATAATTTTAAAATGTTCTGTAAGCTATAAGGATGCATCAGGAAACAGTGAAGATTTCACCCCAGGAATATGTTTGCTCGTTTTCCAAGAAAATATTACGTGGAGAGAAACACCTCACGTAATTTAATAATAATTAGTTACATTATCTCTGACAATTTTTTTTATTTTTCCTGACTCGCGCGTTTATTCTTTTTTTTTCTGGTGGCGAGCGGTTACGTCTTAATTTCAGCCTGAAGGATTTTAGTTTTAGTCTCATTCTCATGGATTCCAAATTAAAAATCATGTTCATCTTTGATAATTTTAGAAAATTTCAAATTTTTATTTCATAAGTACCAATAAGAAACATCAATAAACATAGAAGAGTGTGTTTTCGTGATTATCAAACATATCTGTGAGCTGGATTGTGTTTTCAATTAAGAATCTATCAAACTCAATAGCGTGCATACGACCTTTAACAGACGCTTTCATATTTAAAAAGGAATTCTCCAAAAAAATTGCTGGATTTACCCACCAACATTTAATGGGTAAGGTGAAATCCGCAATTTTTTAAAGATTTCCTCCTTTAAATTTTGAAAGCGTTGGAGTAACATTCAAATTACATT
>JASAMX010026076.1:0-10297 GCA_030248175.1 Microlaimidae sp. YZB2_3
TCAAAACGCACAAAAATAATGTTTGAAGTTAATAGCATTGCAAAAATCAAATATAAAACTATTTTCTTAAAACGCAAACAACTCGCTAAAACATCATAACCAAAGTTGTCACACTTCATCATATTTTATTTCGGAAAATTTTTTTCCAAAAGAGCTATTTTAGTGCACCTATTTTTTATCTCAATTTTACTAAGCGATACAGTTGACCAAAATAAATCAAAGTGACTATGACTAATTAAATGTAAAATCACGGTTCAATCTATTTCATGGCAATTTTTTTCTTATTTTGCTGCAGCCGTGACTAAAGAAATGCACAAAGCGTTTTTGTTTGTGTAAGTTGTTTAATTGTTGCTTTATTATCATTTCAAGCGCTTAAAGTTTTAAATTTAACATTCATGTTATTAAAGAAAAGACGCATCTTTACAAGTTAAATTTCTATAAAAAAAACATAAGAAATTTCGCTCAGAACTAAGAAAATTTTTATTTCAAATATTGTATTTGGGGTTTGGGCTTACATCACTATATTGTAGTATAAGTGATATTAAACTACAATATAGTGATGTTCCTACCCTCCAATATCATGCTCCGGAGCTCCGGCCATTTAAACCGGAAGGAGTTCTGGAGTAGGGATCGACCGGGGTCCCGGCCCCGTCCCCGGCAATTTAGCTGTCAAATCCACCGGGGCAAACCGGGGTAAGGACCCCTAAAAATACAAATTTTAAGGCACTTTTTACAATTTTAGACAGTTATAAATATATAAAATTCTATTTGAAGAGCTAATCTAATCGCTTCAATAGAGGGATATTTATTAATTATTTTAAAATTTTATTAAAACTCTATTTTAATAAGATTCCTTATTTTAATCATGAGTCGTTATTCTAAAATAAGAATTGAAGACTTCTTGAGGATCAAAAACCATTTTGTAAATTCTATTTACAAGATTAGGGTTTGACAATAGAAGTCCATTCATGAGACGCATACAATAAATATTAGAGTTATTATAATATCATTGTTTATATCAAAAATATATAACCCAAGATAATTTTCGGCTATGTGTACAGTAAATTTTTTAACTAAATTTAAAGAGAAATGATGCACTTTTCGGCGGAAGCGGCTTTCTGTGCACTCAAAAAAAATTTTCTCTTACAGCGATATTTTGTAGAAAAAACTTGTTTTTCTGACACGTTTACAAAATCGCCGCATACAAAAAATTAGCAGAAATCGGTTATAATTGCTATTAAATTCGCACATGTGTGAGTTTTTTTATGAAAGTTTATTGTACAACTGGACATTTGTTTGGATTATATTATATTCTTACTTTTATTTTTAAGTGTTATTGAAACTGTTTTAAAATTTAGTGATGTTAAAACATTTTTTTAAATCAAAAAAATTCAAGTTTATTTCTTGTTTTTATTTTAGCAATTTTAAATTTGTTACTGAAACTAAACTGGTATTCATAAATTTTGTGTAGGGTCTATTCAGACTGAGTCCGCTTGATTTGGCAAGAAAATCATGCGGAGTCAGTCCAATTTTTGATTTAAGGTCGATGGAGCCTTGGGAACTTGAAGCTGGAACTTGGAGCCAAAAATAGGGAACTTGGAGCTGTAAGTGGGGAACTTGGAGTCGTAAGTTGGGAACTTGGAGCCAAAAATTAAAATCCTTAAAACGTTACCTAAGCTTAAGCGAAGCCTAAATCTAATCCCAAACCAATTTTTTCTTGAAGGCTCCAAGTTCCTAAAAATTTTCGATGGCTCCAAGTTCCTTGTATGTGGCTCTAAAGACCTCGTACCCACTTTTTTTAGCGAGTTCAATATTTTTATACAGCCCAAAAAACACCAAACTTGAATTTTTTAAACAAGAAACTAGTGTGAACTGTTTGTATTTAATTTGGAAAAGTTTTCGAATAAAATTTGTTTAAAAGTTAATTAATACGCGTCGAAAATTAACGATACTAAATGCTGGACACAGTCTAAAAGGTGTACCACCCGGTCCAAAGTTTTCTTACCAAACGTTACGGACCCCGTTTGTATAAACCAGGTCCAAAATTTTATGAATACCAGTAAAAGTGCAAGGCATCTTAATAGAAATTCCAGTAAAAATTATCTATGAGCTTTTGTTTTAAAAAAATTTGCTAATTTAGTTTAAGGTTTTTATAACTATATTTTTAATAAAAGTAAGCATATATAACCCAAAAATTCTAAAAACCTATTTTTAAACAAAAAAATTGCTGAAAATTCGGATTTGTGCGACTTTAATATTAAAAACCTGCTATTTTCTTCTATTTTATAGGCGCACAGTTGTTTCTTTTTTAATTAATTTTAACGCAATTTTCAACATGTTGTTAGTATTTTACAATACATACGGGAACTTTTCTTTCACTTTTGCGTGAAAGGTACGAGGTCTTTAGAGCCACAAGCAGAAAACTTGGAGCCATCAGAATTTTTTGGGAACTTGGAGCCATGAGCAATGGAAACTTGGAGCCTTTAAGAAAAAATTGGTTTGGGGTTAGATTTAGGTTTCGCTTAGGCTTAGGTAAACGTTTTAGCGATTTTTATTTTTGGCTCCAAGTTGACAACTTAGGGCTCCAAGTTCTCCACTTATGGCTTCAAGTTTTGTATTTTGGGCTCCAAATTCCCGAAGCTCCATTGACCCTAAATCGCGTGAAATGCACTACACAAAAAAACGTGTACAGACAGCAAGAAAAATCTCTGCGTAAGAAATCAGTGGTATATGCACAGAAAGTTGCGTGCGTTAGAAATGTTGCGTTTTTTTCGTACAATTTTATATAAAAACTTAATGTGTAATCGGAAATTTTATTGGGCCATATGTTTTTGATAAATCTCGAGAAATTACGAAAATAGTGCAAAATCACAAAAACAATTTTATTGCAAAAGTTAAATAAGAAGGGTGATTAAAATGACTAACAGCTAGCTGGTTCATACTTATGTAAAAACGTCCTTTGGACAAAGTCCAAAGGACGTTTTTACATACGTTTATACGCTGTGTTTGTCTTTTGGACTTTGTCCAAAAGACGTTTTTACATAAGTATGAACCAGCCTTAAAATTAACAACTTGCAAAAAGCTAAAAAGCGAAAATAGCCGCTTGTACTCGCAATAATTTAATTATTTTACGTATTACAATTTAAAAAGTATTTTTTTAATTTAAAAAAAGTGGTAATAAAGCTTTAAAAATGTTCTAACAATTTAAAATAAAAAGGTGCGTTTTAACGTTTAGACCGAAATATGTTGAATAGAGGCATGTAAGTGAAGTTCTAAAAAAAATGTTTCTTCAAAATAATATTCTTGAAGACTAGCATTTTTTAGATTTACAGTTACATTTCTACAAATATCAACATATTCGATTTTTTGTAATATAAAGAAAATTCGCTATTGTCAAATAATTTTTTATATGGGCATCCAATTTTTATTTTAGTTCCTGTAACACGTTTTGATTTTTTAACCAAAACATAGTCCCCTGTAAAATTTATTTAATTTAATTTAATAAATTTATTTATTTAAGTATAATATTGCTTTAAACTTAAATATATATCTAATACTTAGGTAAAGTGTATACTACTGTTGTAAAAAGTTACATTTACTTTTACTTAAACGAATAAAAGTAACAAATTTTTTATTACTTTTACTTTCACTTGAATTTTAACCCTTTGGAATTTTTTTCGTCCAAAAACCTGCAAATCTGCAAAAGGTATATTGCGTCAGTGCTGTAGTGTGTTAAATTCTTTGGCTCTTGACGATCGTTGACGAAGTTTAACTTTGAGCAGCAGTGGCGTGGAATCCTTTGTGCGGATTTGCAGCGGAATGAATACCAAAGTGTTAAATTTCACTCAATTTTACTTTTACTCTTACTCGGATTTTTCTTACAAATACTTAAATTATATTAGTGTTGTAAAAAGTTACTTTTACTTTTACTTAAAGTAATAAAAGTAACGGATTTTGGATTACCTTTACGTTTACTTTTACTCGACTTTTGAAATTTCAATTACTTTTACTTTTACTCTTACTCGACTTTTGAAATTTCAAATACTTTTACTTTTACTCTTACTCGGATTTTCCTCTGCAAATACTTAAATTAATTTAAGTAAAATTTAAGTAATTTGAAAGGGTAAATTCCCCATGGGGTTTTTGTAAAGTAAATGGCAAGAGAACATTTTTTAAGCCACTAACACGCTAAAACCATTTATTTTGACTAAAAACTTATTAAAATGATAATTTATACATAAAATTAGCAAAAAAACTTTGGAACAGAGCTTTGGAGCTCCAAAAACCGGTGTTTTGTTCCGTTCAAAATTACTTTTATTATACTTTTACTCTTACTTTTACTTTAAAAAATAGGTCTTACTTTTACTTTTACTTTACTTAAATAAAATTTTGACCATTACTTTTACTTTTACTTTACTTAAATTAAAAAATTACAAATTACTTTTACTCTTACTTTACTTAAATTAAAATTTTTCAAATTACTTTTACTTTTACTTAAAATAATCCGAAATCAATACTTTTTACAACACTAAATTATATTAAGTCAAATTTAAGTAATTTCGACAAGTAGATTTTCTATGGACTTGTTGTAAAATGAGTCTCAGAAGAAAGTTTTTTAAGCCGTTAACACTCTTAACAACATTTACTTAGACTAAAAATCTTAAAAATAGCAAAACGCTTTGGAACTCCGAAAATCGACGTTTTGCTCCGTTGCAAATTATTTTTATTATATTTATACTTTTATTATAAGGTTTAAAAGAATCGAAATATTGAAATATTTTTTTGTTCTGCTTAAAAAGAACTTTGTGTATTAAAAAAATAAGTTTTTCTACTTGCTAAACTGCTTAAATTCTAAAATGTGATTATTAATTACCTAAAACAAATAATTTACAGTAAAAAATTAGAATTTTTGAAAAAAACGACCAAAAACAGAAATTTTGCTAAATTTTCAGCTTGCCCCGGCCCCGGCCCCGGCAAATCAAAATTCCTTACCCCGGCCTTGTACCCGGCCCCGGCATTTTATAAAAAAAATAGGTTAGCTTTGGTGTCATTTTGAAACGACGTTCGTACTATTGTTAATCTAAGGAATTTATTGATATATAAATTCACACAGATTTTGCGAAAACTTGTATGAATTATACTACTTTGCGCCTTTTCGAGTGCACTCAATGCCTTTTCCATATAGTGTGTGGCCAATCGATGAATCTGATAATAATAAATAATTTGCATACGTTTCGTTTAATTCGTATTATGCATTGGTTGCAAGCAGCTGATTGGACGTTGTGTGATCAATTTTGTGCGTGATTTTTTAATCTGAGAATTAAAGCGAGTCAATAGTTGCAATCGCGCTTTCTATATCTTAATCTCACTAACGTAAGATTCAAGGATTAGGGCCCGAAGTATATACCATATTTCTTCTAATGGTAATTTAGGTTACGTTTTTTTAATGCGAAATTTTGCGTTATGTTGTTTTCATTCCCAAAATGAAAGAAAATTTTCCAAGATACAATTTTATGTTTTTGTAAAATAATATACTCTTACAGCTATTTTTTTTAAGTCTATGAAACAAATATTTTCTTTTTTTTTGCAAAATAAAATTGCAGTTTAGTGATAGACGGTATATTTTGAACAATATGAAAAGCTATCAGCTAAAGCTGATAACGAATTTAAATTTACGCCTAATTCGCTCTAAAAGTGCTAATATATCTGAGAGAGAGTATAGTTTATAATATTATGAACATTTATTTGTTCTAAAGCTAAACAACTACAAACACACAAATCAAATGTCATACAATAAAATAGTATGTAAGTTTATAGCAAATACTTCATTTCTCAAATTAGTAATGTAAGTAATACTAATCTGGGGCCGAATTTACTAGACGCCCTAACAGCTTAGGGCTACTAGCTGGCAAGTGTCCCTAAGCAGTTTAGAGTGAAGTGTTGTATTTACTAGAATCCTTAATGGTTAGTGCACTAGCACATTGAGTGGGAAAACGCTAGGGAGGTGGGTACTTCCCCTAAAGCGTCCCTAACTTAAATATTTTTAACAACAAATTAACTGTTTTGCAAAAAAATTTGTTGTATATTTTGGAAAAAAAATCCTTTAAAAAAAATTTATTTAAAAATCAGTTCATTAAAGCTAAATATGGGGTTTCAACTACAAACACACAAATTTTTATACCGCGATGTTATATAATTGGACTAAAAATAGTTATTCTATTGGTAAGTTTATAGCAAATACTCTCATTTCTCCGGAAATTAGTAATGTAAGTGAATACATTGAATCAATTTCGAGCTTTAGTTTTGTTTTATAGTTGAAGAGGCCGCGGACCAATATGGGACCCATATAAAACTGGCAGATTATCGGATATCACCCGCTAAATTAAAGTACCAAAATTAGCTCTGTTTAGATCAAATAAAAATTGATAATAAAATATAAAAGTGCATATTCAGAACAAAAACGCTAATTCCGTATTTTTAGAACTTTGAGATTTTTTTATTGTTAAAACTCTTAACCACAGCTTTCTTTACATAATGATGACTGTAGTCCTACCATAGATCGGAAGCCTCCAATTTGGAGGATATACCCCTCGCACCGAATTAAGGGGTGTCAAAAAAATTTGAAGTATCCCCCGAATAACCAATTAAATAGCATGGGACCCACCAAGTAGAAGAGGTGTCAAGGGGTACCTCAAAAGTCGAGCGGCAAAAGGGGAAAGGCGGTGTCCGCAGTTTCGGGATTTTTTTTGAAGGGGGAGGGGGATAAAAATCCCCCAACCCCCTTCTGCCCGCCTACGGGAGTACCCAAATTTCAGGGGGGTGTCGGCAGTTTTAAAGTTCAGAGTTACCAACCCTTCCCTTTCCACGAGCCACCTAAAGCGAGTTTCTTCAAATTTTAAGGCAAGAGGGGGCATTCCCAATCCTTTTGAAATTTTTAATAATGGACAGGTTAAAAAACACCAGAATAATAGCTCTATTGTCCGGTGTTTAATATATGTATTAAATACCCTAAAAATCTGGGAAGTTCTCGAATGGAATTTTTGTAAAGTAAAAAGCCTCCAACCCTGTATGGCCACCTGAGGGAATTAAAGCACACCGGAGTCGTAATAATAAACATCATCAAATTTAATTAAAAACTACTATTGAGTTTTATATCGAGATCAGCATAGTTTTGTTAAATCCAACAATTATAATCTCAAAATTGGATAACATTATTTAACCATATTTTTTTTATTTAAAAAATAATTACAAACAGAATTTTCTTGTTTTGAAGTGATAAATTTATACGACAGTACCTATTAGTAATTCCTCGTAATAAATCCTACTTTTTAGTTTTTTTTATTTATAAATTTTAGTTTTATTAATTTTTTGAAAATAAAACATCAATGTTTTAGGTATATTATTTTATTCAAAATTTTAAAATTTTAAAAATTTATGAAAAATTTTAAAAACACCTATTTATAAACTAATAAATAGCAAACATGATTGTATAAGTCTTTAAATATTTATTTTTTTTAAATTCTTTTGGCATTAAAGTCGATGGTTTTGCGTGCTGCAGATTTCCTTTTTTCTTTCATTTTTAGAGTAATCCATGATACAAAATTTTTAATACGTATTGGCCAGAAGCGTTTTTATTGATTATTTAGGAAATATAATGTTTTTAAAAAAATTTTTAATTTTCCCTTTTAGCTTTGTTAGTGGGCTTTTTTTTTATTAAAGTTTTTTTTTTTTTTTATTCCTTCAAATCTGAAAAATCGATTTTAAAAATAATTGCCTAAGTTTTTTTTTTTTGCGAATCAGATTAGGGTAGCTTTAAGTGACACTAAGATCATGCTAAGATTAGGGAGGTCTAGTAAATAAAGTTTCTCACCTTCCCTTAATGTTGCCCTAATCCTAGTGGCACTAAGAGGTTAGTAACACTTGTTTATAAGTGCGTCTAGTAAATTTGGCCCCAGGCCAAATTAAAGTACCAAAAAAGAAAAAAAATTGATAATAAAATACAAAAATAAAACGCTAAGTATTTTTAACTTTACAATCCTCAGGTTAAAAAAACACCGCAAATAGCTCTATTTCGGTGTTTAATATAATTTTCCTGGAAGATAAACGATAAACTTTGCGTAGGCGTCGCTCTTCAGTTCTTTATTTTTTGAATTCTAAGAATTCACCGTAAAACATCGGTAATCAATCGGTAAAGCTCCCGAGGGACCTCAGATGCTTGGCTTAATTAGGTATGCTTTCGGATTAAATCTTGAAAAAGCGCCTATTTTTTGTTTGATTAAATAGGTTTTCATAAGCGAACTTTTCAAATACTATCAATTAAAAAGTAAAAAAAATATTATAAGAGCGTGTACTGTTAAACAAAGCCTGAGTGCATTTTGCTTCGCTTGACACGACGATATAGGAATTTCTGGGGAGCTTATTATTTGCAACTTATAATTGAGTAAAATTTGTCGCGGGGGAGGAGAACAGGAAAAAACTGCGCACATTGAATTTTAGCTATAATAAGGTCTAAGAAACTAAATTTAATTGAATAAAAAATGTTTATTTCGTTTGTTTAAGATAACCAATAATAAAGCCATTTGCAAAATGGGGGTTTTTGGAATTCTACCACGATCCAGGTCCTGTTTGCAACCAAAAAAATTACTACATGACGTCAAATCAAGTTAAATTAGCGCATCACATATACTGGAAACCAAAAATATATAAGGGACCGCAAGGTAATGTTCGAAATAGAAAAACAACTATGTGGAATACCTATGACTTATTAAAAACAACAATCATTTCTCAACAACTACATAATCTTAGATTTTGATGCTATAAGAAAATGGGAACCTATTGGAGAAAAACATTCTAAGTTCCAGAAAAAAAGGTGCTGCTGCTGCCTTTAAGATGTTACAAGTGCGAGTGCGGAATCAAACTTTTGGTTTTATATTTTAATAATTTTTTGTGAAAACCTTACTCCTGTCCCCAATAACCAACAAAAATTTTTTCCACAAAATGTCTCCAGTGGTTCAAGAGTTAGGACCCCTCAAAAATGGCGTTTCTCGACAATTCCGTACGTGAAGGATTTCTCAATGGGTAAAACTATTAACGTTACAAATTATGCACTCACAAAAAGCCGCTACTTTCTCCTTTAATTTGATATCTTGATTGTTAAGATTGGTGCAGTATTTGTCGAAATATTGCGTTTTTGGTACAAAAAATCTCGATTTTTTCGCTAAAAACACTAAGCGACGGCGGAAATATTGGGCAAGTTTCACCAACAATCACTGCCGGTGTTTCGTATTTTTAGCGAAAAAGTCAAGGTTTTTTGTACGATAAACGCAATATCTCGACAAATACTGCACCAATTTAAACGATCAAGGTATCAACTTAAAGTATAAAATAGGCGCCTTTTTGAGTGCATAATTTGTAACGTAAACCATTATACCCATTGAGAAATCTTTCACGTACAGAATTGTCGAAAAACGCCATTTTGAGGGGTCATAACTCCGGAACCACTGGAGATTTTTTGTTGAAAAAAATTTTGTGGGCTATTGGGGGCAAGGGTAAGGTTTTCACAAAAAATTATAAAAACTGAAGCAAAAAGTTTAACTCCGCACCGCACCTTTTTAAGGTATAATTTATTTAAACTAATGATGGAGGCTCTATCTAGGTATTCAGAACCACAAGTGAACATTAAGTTTCGTAGAGATGATGCGAAAGCGGATAACGTTGAAATTGACTTACATTTTTATACATATCTAATTTTTGATATCTGAAATGGTGGCTGAGTTCACACATGCTTTGTATCAAAACAATATTTTACAAACGGATTAACCAATTCCTTTTATCGCTATTAGGTAGTTTTTTGCTTGTGTTTCAAATATGTTAAGTTGCATTTTATTAAACACCATTAAATAATAAATCAAATCACAAAGACGCCACTAGATGTATAGGGAAATCATCTAAATAAAAAAGAAGAAAGAGTCAACTTGATAATAAATAAAACAACACATTATTAAAAGATTTAAAGTAAAAGATAAGAAATATTAAAATTATCACATGTATAAATTAGTAATTTATTCGCTTGTTTAACGCTTTTCTCAGATTAAATTAAAAATTTATGCTTCCTCAACTCAAACTATGTCTAACATAGTTTCAAAAGATTGAAGCACTCAGCATTTATATGAATATTAAAAATTGTTTTTCGTTAACGTATAGTCTGTATAAAAAGGACGCGTACTATAAAATTTTTGAGCGAAAATATCCCACTAAGGGAACTGTAACATTACAGCACAGTAACTATATATCACAT
>JASAMX010026077.1:2500-11649 GCA_030248175.1 Microlaimidae sp. YZB2_3
CTAAAATCCGGTTTGGGGACTTTAGAGCCGAGGAATTTTAGAACCGGGACTTTGGAGCCGGACCTGGGGACTTTAGAGCCGCACCAGGGACTTTAGAGCCGAAATGAAAAATGCGTTTGCAAACAATAGTAAAACAATATAAAAGTAATATTAAAACATTTACATAACAAATGGAGCTAATTATGCAATGCGGTAATCATTATGCGGGATAAATATGCTTCGGGTTTTCTATTGTATACACAGAAGATGACAAGAATAAGGATTTGGCGGGAGAAGAAACTTATTAGCTTCCAATTATTGATAAACTTCTAATCTTGAGCAAAAACATGGTTTAGATTCGTGCTTTATTTTGTTTGATAAAAGATTTTTCATGTGAATATAGGGCATGGTTAACGGTTAAGATTCACGGTTTTGGGTTTTCAAATTGAAACCTTTGTTATGATAAATATCAAAGATGTTTTATTATAGAAAATGTTGCAATAAATATTTAAGACAAAAAACATTATTTTTCCTAAGCCTAAGCGAAACCTACAAATCAAGATAAAAATCTAAAAAAAGCTTGAAATTATTAAAATTCCTTTAGTTTACTGCTTAAATAAAAAAAATATTTATTTCGGAAGATATTATGATGAAAATATTCTTTCCGGACACCAAAAGGTTTTAAAAGTATTGTGGAAAACTTTAAAAACTTTTACAATTTAAAATTTGGCTAATTTCAGTGATATATTGTATGAAAATGACGTAACTTAACCAACTTTGACAAAATTTGTTCGTCTCTAAAGTCCCTTAGTTTTTTATGAATTTTCTGAACACAAAAGTTACGGGACGGCTCCAAAGTACCTCCAATACGGCTCTAAAGTCCCACACTGCGGCTCTAAAGACCCTCGGCTCTAAAGTCCCCTCGCTCCGGCTCTAAAGTCTCGTTACCCTAAAATCCTAATCGGAGGTTTTTTTTGTATTTTCGGCTCCAAATTCTAATTCGCTCGTTTGTATAAATCGCCGCTGTACAATAAGATATCCGACCGGAGCGGACCAGACCGGGCCGTAAAATCTCAGCTCGCTTCCAATTCTGTCTAGGGTTGTAACCCAGGTTAATTATTTCTGTAATAACAAATATATATTTGGTTGTTGCAATTCCAGGCTCTCTAACACATACCATTATTAATTATACCCCTGTACATTTCAGAGCAAAACTTCCAACTGGCTGTTGTACAACGAAATAGCGAAACTTCCGTCGATAATTGCGATAATGTACTTCGCCAGTTACGGAGATCACAAAGACAGAAAGTTACCCGCGCTTGTTTCGGCTTGCGGTAAGCGCTTTGTTTTTTTTTCCAAAACTTTTATGAGTGGTTAGTAATTTTTATATTGCATTTATCATTCTAAGCTTGGTAAAACGTACACTTGTAGACAAACATTATACTCAATGTAAAGCATACATATGCAAATACAAAAGCTAACTCTTGTGCTTTCTTGGATACTCTATTAGTAATTCTAGGATTGGTTTTTTACTGTGGGGCTTTTTCCGCTTTGGTTAGCCTGGAATTTTTTCCTGTATGGTCTCTTACAGTAATGTCGTTTTTTAACGGATTCGTACCCTTTCAATCCGTATGGACGCTTACCACATTCGCCTACATCTCAGACGTAATAACGGGTAAGAAGCTGCTCATAGAAATTAAACCTAACGATTCTCGCTCTAGTTTAACAATACGCAGCCTTATTAAAGCAAGTTGCAAGGTAAAGTCAGTGGGTGATGGTGCAACATAGCGTGTCAGTCAATGAAATACTGAGACTTGAAATTTAACGTTTTAGTCCTGTATCACTTGCCATTTTTCAGTTAAAAAACTATAAATAACAATGAGTATAAGATTCGGAACGAGTTCTTTTTTTATATTTTTAGAGCAAAAACGTGTTTCAAACGCAGAAGGTGAACGCGCCATCGCTGCTAAATGGGAATTACAATAGGAAAAATGCAATTTTTTGCTCCCTTGTACACTGATCAACAATGCGGGATTTAAATTCCACGTTTGAGGCGCGTTAAGAATCGAAAATAGTTAAGCTTAACTCGTTCCTGTGATGGCTTTTTCCCCGTTAGAACCGTGAAACCTTCGTTTCACGTTGCTGGTATTTTCGTATGACAAATGTCGTACGTAAACCTTACCGCGGTAAACTCTAGGCATGACCTAAGTCATATTTCCGTCATACATAATTTTTTGTGCGCGAATAGTGTCCAGTGAGCGAGCAAATTGATATGGTTAAAGCTGTACGGTAGCAATATGCAAATTTTTGCAACATGAAATATCCTACGTAATACACTGGATCCGTGAAAATAATCTGCATATTGCTACCGTACAGCTTTAACCATTTCCCTTTGTTCGCTCACTGGGCAATATTCGCGCACACAAAATTATGTATGACGGAAGTACGACTTAGGTCATGCGAAGTCTCACGGTTGTAACTGAAGAAAAGGCAATCACTGGAACAGGTTAATGTTTTGTTTTTTAGACGAAGAGAAGCTGACATTTCGCTACACCGTTCTTGCCAGTTGCTGGTCCCTGGCATTCGTGGTAGCTGGCAGGGTTGTAAACGAACTCGCCGGGTCGCACCGGTCAGAGGGAAAATCGAGTCGGTAAAAAAAGTGAACAAATCTGCACGTAAAAAAGCGAGCCGTTCAAAAAAACACAGATAACACAAATAAATATAGAGGAGCTTGGTGTTTTGTTACACTTGAAAATCTTATTTTCGTTTGCTGTTTAATCGGAGAATAAATGTTGGATTTCATCGCGAGAATATGAGGTCAGTTATAAGCATAGGTGGGCAGCCTCCCGGATTTTTTTTTTTTTTGGTTGGGGCGGTATACCCGACCTCCGAAATTTGGAGAGGGGTGTCCTAAAAAGATTTTTAAGGGTACCTCAAATACCCCATTTTTGCGTTTTTTGTACTAGGATCCCCAAATTTTAAGGGGGTGTCTGGGGTACCCTCAAATTTTAGGGAGAGGGGGTGTCGGCTATAATCGGGATTTTTTTGGGGGAGGGGGTATAACCCCCCAACCCTTTCCTGCGGTTATGTGGTTATAAGTACTCTAAAAGTCGTAGAGTTGAAATATTTAAATTTAAATCTCCTATAATGAATATTTTGCATACCGTGTGGTTTAATTTGCATGAAAATAGCTTGCATGCCGCTGATTGGTCTTTTAGCATAATGAATACGTTTACGTTTAAAGCTAACGTCCTCCAGGCTCAAATTAAGGGCGTAACCGCTCTCCGCCAGGAAGAAATAAACAATAAACCCGTGAGCGAGAAAAATTAAAAAAAAAGTTTTCAGTGGTTGTGTAACCAATTATTATTTAGTTGCGTCATGTGTTTCTTTGCACGTGATATTTTCTCAAAGAACGAGTGGTTACTTTACCACTCATCTATTTTCACCCTGATAGAATTCATCTTTAGTATTTTTATGCGCGGTTTCCCAACCAAATAATTAAAAGAAGTTAACATTTGTATCAACACCCAGACCTTAATGTCATTTACGTGAGATTCAAGAATTAAGGGAAGGAGTAAATTCTTGCATCAAATAAAAAATAAAGGCATATGTGAGAGATTTCTTTCAGATATTGTTTTGCCGGAGATTGTCAAGCTGGCCGACCTTAAGCCGGAAATAAGGAGCTTGGAGCCAGAAGTAGGAAATATTGGGCCGAAAAACTAAAAACGCAAAACAATCTATGCCTAACCTAAGCCGTTTTTATTTTGGGTGTTTCCAAATTTCAAAATTTTCCGACGCCTCCAAGTTCTAAGGCTGCTTACGGCTCTAAAAACCCAATAGGGCGTTTCCAACTCTGGTGGGGGGTTACATCGGCGGTATTTTGGTGGCTAAATTCAGTTTCCCGTGGGTGATTTTGGCGGGGGAAGCTTGCGCGGCGATTACCCTGGTTCTCACAATGGTATTCATGAAAGGTGGTGCAGAGAATTCATTCTTTGAAAAGATAGCCTCCCCCAAAATTTTTTAAAACTTTTCTCTCACAAAAAAATAATACAGTGGGTGTTCGTTAGGAATTTTCCCAAAAAATATAAACACTATTTATTTCTAGCCTTTATTTATTTAAAAAAATCTATAATTCTAGCCTTTATTTATATAAAAAAAATTGAATTTTAAATTCGAAGTTGTCATGGTTCGAATGGTCAAAACCCTCTCATTTAAACGGAAGTTGTTCAGTGTTAAATATCTTCACAGATTTATAACGTTATAAAATCAGTTTTATCCAATTAGCGCTTCGGAAAAAATGAAGATCTCCTATTCATTGGAGATCAATTTTTTCCCAAGCGCTAATTAGCTAAAATAGCTCCTCCCACAACCATTCCCACGGAGCAAAACATATATGACGTGATATTACGAATACTATATGAAACTGTGAGGTTCTTTAAAAATTGTGAGGTTCTTGACGTGAAAATATAGTAAATTGAATGCCAAAATTTAAATAATTTTAAACTTTTTAAAAAATTTGTTGATTTTTAATAGTCAGAATCAGTTGTAAAAAAATTAGCACGAGTGGGGTTCGAACCCACGCGGACTTACGTCCATTGGAACTTAAGTCCAACGCCTTAACCACTCGGCCATCGTGCTACACATTATTCGAACTGTTAAACACACAAACGGACGATTGGACCCGCCTGAAATTTTATGAATATTTAATTTGTATAAGTCTTCAGCTTAATTTCAAAGGACATTTGTGTTTGAATGAACTGGTATACATACAATGGGAAAAAGTAACAGTACATTGCTTACAGAAAACACTGACGGTTATATTTAATTGAAGCCATCTATTAATTATTATGATTTTCTACTAATTATTTTTATTTTACTAATAAGGTACTCACTTGCTTAAAGTGCATACTTGTTATGCTTTAGTGAGTTTCCGGCATTTAGCAAAAATAAATTATGTTATGTATGTTATGTTACAATATGTAAAATTTATTTTTAAAAATTTTTAACAAACGCTCATTTTTACATCGGTTACGTTGAGCTATATAAAAACTATTTTGTTTAGTGTGGCTCAAAACGTTCCTAACGTTTCAGGAGGCTTTGAATAGTGATATCTTAAAAAAATGCGTATAGGAAAATTATGTTTCAGTGGCAATGATTTTTAAATAGGTAATCAAATTTATACCAGCAAAGTAGTTTTTCATTTTGGTTAGAATGATTAGAAATTTTCTTAAAGTAGAATTATGATTAGAAAGGGACACTATTGTTTTTATTTGACGTTTAAATAAACCAAAACAAAACCCGTATCATAATAAAAATTCTATTTACCTCGTTTGCTAGAAACTTCGTTATTACCAACAAAATTATATTTGCCTGTCTGTTATGGAGAGTCACGACGGTTAATTCAATGTACACAAAAACCTCGAGAAGGTTTAAAAATAATTTGCATATGATGTTGGTTAATGAAAAAAAAGATCATAGTACACGAAAATAACGTAAACATAATATAATTTTTAAAAAACAGCTTGTTGTGCATTCCTCATTTTTTTCGGTCTCATACAAATTATTTTCAATTCTTTTCAAGACCTTTGTGTACATTGAATTAACCGTCGTGATTCTCTATAGTTGGAATTTCAAACTATACGTTAAGAATGAATTCTTTTAAACCCTAAATCCAAATCTAAAAATGTCAACAATTTTCAAACAAACCACGAACACAGAAAAAATACTGATGAGAAAAACATGGAAAACCAAGATGACGAAGAAGATATATACCAAATCGACAAGACGAGTAGCCCCCAAAACACTGTCAATTTTTTGCAGGAAAACTGGCAAATAACGAAACAGGTACGGTCACAATTTTTTTTTGTTATTGTAGCAGTAAAAATCATATAGACTAATATTCTGTAAAAAGTATGATTTTTGATTGTCAGTAAAAAGTAAAAAGAAGAAAAAAATCATAAAGTAAGAGGAAAGAAAAAGTAAAGAACAGATTAGAAAGTACGGTCACAATTTTTTTTTGTTATTGTAGCAGTAAAAAATAGTATAGACGCTGACGTACGGCGTACGCTGACGTATCAAAAGTTTTTTGGTTAAAGTAAATGGTTTAGCGTGTTAGCGGCTTTTAAAATTTTCTTCAGTCACTCATTTTACAACAAGCTCATAAGGAATCTACTCATTAAAATTACTTAAATTATACTTAAATTAATTTAAGTATTTGCAAGAAAAAATCCGAGTAAGAGTAAAAGTAAAAGTAATTGAAATTTCAAACGTCGAGTAAAAGTAAAAGTAAAAGTAATCCAAAATCCCTTACTTTTATTAGTTTAAGTAAAAGTAAAAGTAACTTTTTATAACACTAGTATAGACGCTGACGTACAGCGTACGCTGACGTACGCTGACGTACATAGTTTCACGTACAAAATTACGAAAATTATTAAATTTATATGAATCAAAAAGAACATTAAGCCGAACATTTCAAGACATACTAAAAATTAAAAACTAAATAAACAAAACATTTTTCGAAGTTTATGATGTCGGTTTTTGCCTGCGTTTAGAAATAAATACAGACTTATTTACATCGCAAGTTTTAGTGATAGCGGCATTAACAATATTGGTTTACTAATTTTTTCTTAAATTAATTGATTGATTGCTACTATTTTTACGTTGTTATACGCTAGCTAACCAAGCGACGTAAAACTCACGTTCGCGCTGGTTTAATACTGATAAGCGATATTATGACATTTTACGCATGCGTTGGAGAACAACGTCGTTGAAAATATAGCAGTAGATTTGTCACGGGGAAATTGAAACTTGATTATTACAATAAAAAGCAAAGCATTGGGCACACAAATATGAGACGTTTCGGATACCACTCGGATCTATTATAAGTAATACAAATATAAGTTTTAAAAATTACCAAAAAATCGTAATTGTCATTAAACTAATATGAAAATTACAATACAATTAAAACATTACAAAAAATTAATACAGGTTTATTAATGTTTTATGTTAAATTTATTGATACCATAGGTTATTCATACACTGACCAAGAAGCGGGAGAGTCACGGACGCGCTCATTTAATACTGATAAGCGTCATGATGATAATCTACGCGTCTGAAGACAGTGGTGTCGACAATGTGATATCGCTCTACGCTTTCAAACAACCGCTGAATTGGAGTGCGACATTGCTCGCGGATTGGTAAGGAAAATGTGTGTACAAAAGTTGCTAGCGGGTCGTGTTAAAAATTCTGCAGGGCGGCTCGGTTCGTGAGAGGTTTTATTAAGCTTGACCCGACCCGGGGTTTAGGGTGGATGGAGCCGAGGGAACTTGGAGCCCAAAATAAAATCAATAAAACCTATACCTAAGCCTAAGCGAAGCCTAAAAAAAGGTGAAAATTTTTTCCAGCGGCTCCAAGTTCCCTACTTGCGGCTCTAAAGACCCCGTACCCGGCCCAGTCCATAGCCCAATTTCCCCCTGTCTAAATGATTATTAGTCTTTAAAAAAATTAACCAGCCGGCTTAGACATACTATTTAGAAATCTCAGCCCGGTCCCAGCCGGCCCGCAAAATAGGACTAATAACACGACCCCGCCCGCTTATAACTCTGGTTTGTACTAGCAGACTTTGCGCCAAGACCATTTTCCCTATTTTTTTTCGACGTCACCTTAACACAATTCTCCTCTAAATTAAGAGCAATGTTAATATGTTCCGTTCACTCCTAATCCTCTATTTAAAAAGATGCGCCAAAAAAAACGATAGCTATTTTTGTCAAAGTTCTGACGCAGCGGAAGAACGCACCCTCGTTTACTGAAGGTCCCTGGATCGAGTCCCGGCTGAGACACGCTACAGTGCGATATAATGTTATTTGTAGTATTTGTTTGCGCAGTTAGTTCTGAGTAACATCGGTCTGGCGCTTCCTTTGGCAATATTTTTATATATATATATATATATATATATATATATATATATATATATATATATATATATATATATATATATATATATATATATATATATATATATATATATATATATATATATGCATATAGATATAACAATTTACTGATTGGGTATTCAACTAAACGCATTTTTTGATGGAACACTTTGGCAGTTTTTTTAATTTTAATATAAATTATTTCGCCGCGACCATGGCGCTATGGAATTCTTTTGACGTTGACGAAATATAGATATGGTTTTATTTACACTTTCTTTGATTTGATAATATTTAACCTACACGAATAAAATAGTTTTTAATAACACACATTTAGGTATTCTACAATGTCACTGTTGCAAATGGGCGGTTCTTTATTAGGAGCTTGGATATTAAAACGACTATCTTTCAGTGATCTCAGTGTGGCCATTGTTGGCATTGGCTCGGCAGCCCTAAAAATGGCATTTATTGGTAGGTGAATGCCACAGTTTCCAGGGCTACAGACCCTAGTGACAGACAATGTTTTTTAAAATTTCGAATACTATACCAGTTGTTTTACAAACAGAGCATATTATGAACAACCAAAAAACTTCACTGAAATTTTTGAAACACTACACTAAAACTTTGTGCCCTAAAATGCTTACCTGCGTTTAAAATATACACGTATTCCTAGTTTTTTACGCAGGATTTTCAGAAAAGGTATAATTTTGAAAAGGGTTTAAAATAGTTTAACCTGTACGAAGCCGTATCTCACACTTGTTGTGGAGCAGCGTTCTGTGCAGTATTACAAGCGATATTATTAGTAAATATTCATTACATGTTACGCGAAAAATGACTTAACATCCAGTTCTGCTTGCGATGCATTTAATAACTACCGCATGAAATGTAATAATATTAATATCCGTACATACTGTATTTAATGCAACCTTCTACTGCATTTGAATATCCAAACATTTATGTAGTACATGCAATGTATACTGCATTCAATGCATGTTTGTTCTGCATGCACACCACAGATGAGAAATATTAAGTTGCCTATGTTCTAGGTTTTTATTGGCTTTTTACACTAATATAAACTCAAATATCCTGTTCAAAAATCCAGCTTGAGTATCAATCTGTTACTGCATGTTTTCAGGGGTCTCCAGTACTACTTGGATGATGTTCGCCGCACTTTTTTTGGGTAGTCAAAGCACAGTGGGTTATCCGGCACTCAGGTTGGTTTTCAACCTGTTTATGACAAAG
>JASAMX010026078.1:0-11428 GCA_030248175.1 Microlaimidae sp. YZB2_3
TCTACTTCGTTCAGTTACGTATTGCTCAATATCTATATAAAATAAGCGAGTTTTGTTACTTGAATATAAGGTAATTATTATTATTTATGATTTTATAGGAAAGAGCTCACAATATATACGTTAGGTATTTTCTAAAGTTTTAATGTACTGTTTGTTTAAATAATTTTAGGCTTTTCGTTCAATTACTCGTCCCGCTAAAGGATGGAAATCTCAAAAAGAACGGTAAGTATTTTTTTCATTTTAATATGCCAAATAAATCCACAGTGTACATAAGTTTTGTCAATATATAAGTTTTTTAATTATAAATGAGTTATTGGGGTCCATGTCGATTTTTAAAACTGACCTCTAGTCGTACAGAATTTGAAAATCAAAAAAATCTTCATTTTCCCTTTAACAATATTTAAATGATATCATTTGAAAACTTATCGAATATAACATTAAAAATGTTATATTTAATTTTGGGTCAAATACTATAGTCTATACAAAAATGATGCGGACTGGCGAACAAACTCGAACTTTGAAATGTTATATATCCATAACGGAGTTTAGAATATGTGTAGGACATATATGGAAGCATAGCTTAGACTTTTGGCTATCTTTTGAAAAGGTTAGGAAAAAATGTTTTTCGATGACATCACCACTACGGCCGATGTGGTGGAAAAAGCTGGTCCCAAAAAAAACAAAACATTTTATTAGTACGAGATAAAAAAAGCCGCTTAGTATGCTGTTGAAACATACTTTTCTGAGTTTTTTCTGAAAGTTTAAGCAAAATCGGCTCGCTCAATTTTTTTGATAATGCGTTGAATGCGCGCAGTTTTCACAATTTTTCGCGAATTTTGCCACGCTAATACACTGTCCGAATTATTTTTTTTGTTTTGCTTCCTGCTCGAAGTGTGTACGTAATGTAATTACGTACACACACTCGAAATGTATATTGATCATATTGTTATATATTAAATGTCCACCAATTTTTAATCCCTCTCTCACCTAAAAATTTTTTTTGGGGGGTTGAACCCCCAAACTTTGGGGGGCCAAACACGAATTCCGAAAAATTTTTTCAATTTTTTTTTCAATACCATCAAAAATGTAAAATATATCACATATGACGAATTTTGATATATCGTTTGTGTAAAAAAACCTAAAATTAAGCTTACAATAAGCTGTCAAAAATGACGAATTTGAAATTTGGAAGGGTTCCAAACCAGTATGCTGGCAGCAGCAAATCTCCAAATTTAAAAGTTTTCCAAAAAATAAGTCTTAAAAGTTTATTTTTTCAATTTCCAGGTTATTTTGTTAGAAAAACATATTTTCAAAGTTAAAATCCTACTACAAAATTGCCAAATATCGCAGCAAAAAAATGATGCTCTTTTTTAAGGGTTTTCTTACTTGCAAACATGTTTCCCCGTTTGTCAACACAAAAACAAACTTCTAATAACTATTTCTCTCAACTTTTGCCAATATCCCAATGTAATTTTTTAAAGTAATGCTATTTTTCGTGTAAAAACGTTTGAATTTGCGATCTGGTCAGAATTGCGTCATTTTAATTGCGGAAGAGCCAATAAAAATCATCAATTATAACGTAATAACAAAAATTTGCATGACCTAAGGAATGATTTTGGAACTTTAACGAAAATTTATGTTGCGTTTTCATGTGGTTATTTGGACCATTTTTTAATATTTTAAATCAAAATAAATTTAAAAAATTTAAAACTAATCTTTTAAAGTTTATTATAGAGCAGGAAAAAGGGGCGATTTTTCCCCGGGCATATGTTTAGGCAAAAACGATGTGGACTAGTCTGAGATGGACATTATGTGGACTATAGGAAATTTTCATTTGGTTTGGGCAACGGCTCACTAAATAAAAATTTCTACCATATGATAATGATTTGTTTATACATTGATTTAATCACACAGCACTGTTGCATTTTTTTAGTTTAATGAAATGTCAATTGAAAAAATCATACTCACAGCAATCTTTGAAAAAATCGTACTCACAGCAATCTTTGATTGGCGAAATCGCCACTTTTTCAATTAGAAGGTTATATTTTTATGTGTAAGAAGCAACTATAAATTTGAAAAAGTGGCGATTTCGTGATTGTCAAAGATTGCTGGGAGTATGATTTTTTCAATTGACATTTAATAAAACTAAAAAAATGCAACAGTGCTGTGTGATTAGATCAATTTGTAAACAAATCATTATCATATGGTAGAAATTTTTATTTAGTTAGCAGCTGCCCAAACCAAATGCAAATTTTCTGTAGTCCACATAATGTCCATCTCAGACTAGTCCACATCTTTTCTGTCTAAACATACGCCCGGGGAAAAATCGTCCCTTTTTCCTGCTCTATTCTTAGAGCATTTTTCAAGGCTAGTCTACCACTTTTTTAAATTAAATTAAAAAATAGCCTAATAAACTATAGTTTTAGCTGCGCAATGACATATGTTTATAATTATTCCGTTGCCGAGATATACTTTTTTAAATAAAAAATGATAATAATAAGAAGAAGAATTTAAATTACAAAATTTACCCACGTTGTTTAATTATAGTTAGTGCGGTGCAGTGACGCTCCAGACAAAGTTTACCTACGTTCCCTAAATATAGTTGGCACGATGCCATGCGCCAATGATTGCAATTATAATTTTAAAGTAAAAATAATAATAAGAAGAAGATGATGAACATGGATTTCAAAATTTATTCACGTTCTCTAAGTATAGTTGGCGCGGTGCCGTGGGTTAAATTGCAGTGTGGCACCCTCGTACCGCCGATGATTGGAATTATATTTTTTGAAATATAAATAATAAGAAGAAGAAAAAGATGATAAACATTAATTACAAAATTTACCAGGTGTTCGAGTTATAGTTGTCGCGGTGCCGTGGCGCGAAATCGCAGTGGGCGCTCCCGCGCCACCGATGTTTGCAATTATTTTTTGGAATAAAGAAATAGAAGAAGAAGATTATGAACATAAATTACAAATTTTATCCAGATTCTTTTATTATAGTTGGTGTGGTACCGCAGGGTTAAATCGCCACGTTAACGATTAAGAATATTGATTTTAAGATAATGAGCGTTAGAATTATAATAATAAATAGAAGAATTAAAACCGGTCTGCTTTTTTGTGTGATTTCTTTGAGGGACTGTTCGTTGTCTGCTCTGTACAATCCTTATTGTTGCCAAAAGGCTGTTATTGTGCGGTTGGTAGTTTTTATTTGTCTATTTTTTAATTTATTATTTTGATCAATAAATCGATAACAAGGACCTAAATAAAAAAGTGACTCCTAGGAAAGTTGCGCAATTCTTTCTTCTTTCCAAAGAGCCCATGTTTATTTTTGATCAATCAGTAACGAAGGAGGAATATCGATTTTAAGAATTGAGCGTTAGAATAATAATAAAAAGAAGAAGAAGAAGAAAGAGATGAACATGAATCTCAAAATTTACCCACGTTCTCTAATTATGGTTGGCACGGCGCCACGGGGCTAAATCGCCCTGTGGCGCTCCCGCGCCACCCATGATTTTTTTAAAACTTTTTAATTTCAAGGTTTGCTGCTGCCAGCATACGGGCTTGGAATCCTTCTGAGCGTTAGAATAATAATAAGAAGAAGAAGAAGGAGAGGAACATGAATCTCAAAATTTACCCACGTTCTCCAAATATGGTTGACGCGGCGCCACGGGGCGAAATCGCCCCGTGGCGCTCCCGCGCCACCCATGATTCTTGTAAAACTTTTTAATTTCAAGGTTTGCTGCTGCCTGCATACGGGCTTGGAATCCTTCCAAATTTCAAATTCGTCATTTTTGACAGCTTATTGTAAGCTTAATATTAGGTTTTTTACACAAACGATATATCAAAATTTGTCATATATGATAAATTTTGCATTTTTGATGGTTTTGAAAAAAAGTTTGAAAAAAATTTTCGGCATTCGTGTTTGCCTACCCCTAGCACCCGGGGGGTCAACCCCCCAAAAAAAATTTTTAGGTCAAAAGTAAAGAATAAAAATTGGCAGACATTTAATATATTTGCTTGTTTGTTTGTTTGTTTGTTTGTTTGTTTTCTCATGATTCGGATCACTTGGTACATTAGATGTACAGTGTCGCCGTTTTTAAGGGAAGAGTATTTTATAAATTAAAACCTAGCGTTATTATTATTATTTTTGGGAATTGGAATTTGTACATTGTTGAAATGTTTCCTTGAGAATCTTGCCACAACTAAAAAAAACTAACAAAAAACCACACTACATATATAATATATATTTATTATAATATGTTAGGTAATCCTTACAACCCTAACACTATGATCAATATCGTACACACTTCGAGAGGAAGCAAAACAAAATAAATAATTCGGACAGTGTATTAGCGTGGCAAAAATTCGCGAAATATCGCGAAAACCACGCGCATTCAACACATTATGAAAAAATTTTGAGCGAGCCGATTTCGCTCAAACTTTCGGAAAAAACTCAGAAAAGTATGTTTTACAGCTCTGCGGCGTTTCTTTCTCGTCTCGTTTTGTTTTTTTGGGCGGTTTTTCCCCCGGCGGGGCGTTAGCGAAAAACATTTTTTTCTAAACTTTTTAGAAAACAAAAGCCTGAGCTATGCTCCCAAAGTATTGTATTGATTTAACCTCAAATCACACCACCCCTAGAAATGGTATACTGTAATTAATAATTAATAATAATAATAATAATAATAATAATAATAATAATAATAATTAATAATTAATAATCAGTAATTTCAATGGGTAGATTCCGTATGGGCTTGTTGTAAAGTGAATGGTAGAAAATATTTTTTTGGGCCGCTAACACGCTAAAATAATTTATTTTGACTAAAAACTTATTAAAATGATAATTTGTACATGAAATTAGCAAAAAAAACTTTAGAACGGAGCTTTGGTTTTCCAAAAAATGGTATTTTGCTCCGTTTCAAAAATACTTTTATTATACTTTTACTCTTACTTTTACTTAAAAAATAGGTCTTACTTTTACTTTTACTTTACTTAAATAAAATTTAAATTTTGAGCATTACTTTTACTTTTACTTTACTTAAATTGAAAAATCACAAATTACTTTTACTCTTACTTTACTTAAATTAATTTTTTTCAAATTACTTTTACTTTTATTTAAAATAATCTAAAATCAATACTTTTTGCAAAACTAATTGCAAACTAAGTGTAAACCCAAGCCTGTGCCTGGAACGGTATCTAAATTATAGTACCTTAAAAACAGCTATAGCACAATAAAAATTAATTAAACTATAATTAAAATAGCCAAATTTAAAAAATTATTGTTTTAGATTAAAAGAGCCAGCGGCACCACTGGAAGCCATTTCTTCCGACGTTCCGAGCGGTCATGGAGTGGAATTGCTTCATTCTTGGTCTTTGCAAACTATTGGCGATGATTATGAAGGTAATCAACTATAATATCCAATTCCAATTCGCTACGTCAGAATGATTCAAACCCTATTGAGTTACTGAGACTTATTTTTGGATTTTAAAATTTAGCCAGCGATGTGCAGAATAGAATAAAGCAGTGTTTTGATTTGTTCTGATGAAGATATACAAATGGCACGATTTTTTTAATTTTATTAAATTAATTTTGTTTCATTTTTGAATATCAGTGTAAGATAATATCATCATTAGAATTGGCTTTTAGCTAGGGACTTTAAGCCAGTAATCCCTGAGTGATTTGCCGTTGGACTGATTCTTAGATCATGATATATGAACCACCAGCGAAACAATAACATACAGGGTTGTTTGAACGTTTTAGTTGGCGGGAGCCTTACAAAAAGGATGAATGTGCCTCATAGTTCACTACCGGAACTTGCATGGGTTCACTTTTTGCTTGCGGAGACTTTATCCCGCACCCAGAGAGTGGTACTTGACGAATCTTTGAATGATTTAGGCTGACTCTTAGATCAAACATCAACCACGGAACATTAAAAATGCAATCAAGAAAAAAAATTATTCAAAAAATAATGTTGCTTAAGTAAAATAATTATAGCTGCAGTTTTCGCCCTTCTGCAACTGCGAATAAGAGCTCAAAATTGCTTGCTGTGAACAAAATTGACTAATCAACGTATGGCAACAGAAATCGCGTCTTGGCGCTGTTTTAAAATTTTTCAGTAGGTAAAACAGAAAAAGCAACTCCAACGCGTTCGAACACTTACAGTATAACCCGCGCGTGCGTTTCCTTCTACGTGTCATGACAACGGGCAAGTGCGCGAGCAATCAAGCATAAAATGATGAACACGTTTAAATATACTGTAGCAATTTATCTAATTTAACCACGCTACAGGTGCAACGACAAGAATTTTATTTGATAGCCCCCCGATTTTTGTGAATTTACTTCTATGTTAAGATATAAATTAAAGTTTTTTAGTTAACGCTAATCCGTCCGCTCCGCCTTACGAAGCCGTCGTTAACAATCCAGTTTTTAATCTTGAATATGGGAAACATAAATTGAAAAACATTGCTGAAACCGAATCGACTAAATTTTGATTTTTAATTCAAGACAATAAAACATTTCGCAATCAAGTGTGTAATTTTTTGAAGCTGATACCTTTTAGTATTAAAAACTAAAATGAAACGCTATAAATCAACTACAGATTTGACAACTTTAAATTTGAAGAATGAAAAACTTTTTCTTATCTCACATGGTTTGTAAAATAGTTTGTTTAATTCTTTATTTTAGTCATGACTAATGCTTTTTTTGCATTTACATTTTAGATCATTTTTCAAGGCATTTTTGCTTACAAAATTATTTTTCAATATGGTTTTGTTTTTGTGTCATTTAATATTTTGTAAATAATACAAACTTGTTTTTAACTGTAAAATAAAGTTTTGATAATATAATAAGTTTAAAAAAACAAAGAAATAATAAAATAAAGTTCTGCTATATAATTAAAAGTGTAGTGTACTAATTCATGATGTATCTAATAAATACCCATCAATGTGTGTGTGTGTCAGGTCATACTAAGAAAAATTGGTATCACACCAAAAATTGATTCCCAACGGCTAAACAACAAATTATTAACAAGAACACCGCTTGGTTATTTTGAATATTTTTTAATACACCAATTTTCAAAATTAATTATTTCTACTGAGTGAATATTAATAAAACTTAACTAACAGAAAACACACTGGTATACTAAATAAATTAAGTTCTAATTTGGTTTAATTTCGAACAGTATTAAATGCAATACTGCCATTTAAAAATATCACAAACACTATATATAATTAATGATGTTTGGTGTTTGATGTACTGTGTTGTTAACAACTTTTTTATAATTAAAAAATTTAAAATTTAATAAAACGAAATGTCTTTATAGACTTAGTTTACTTTTTCTAAAAACTTTCACTAATTAACTGACAAGTCCGGAGCAAGGGGTAATTGGGGGGATTAATCCCCCCCTCAAATTCTGGGAAGGCAAAAAAATTGTAAGGGTCCCTTATTGTCTCTTTGGTTTTTTAAAATATTAAGAAAAAAGTTTTTTTCATAATTACTCTCCAATGTATTAAAGCTATCTAAAATACATAAAACAAGAGTGATTTAAGATCATCAAGCCTTCAATGTACAACAATAGAAAATATTCATAATTTAAAACATTTTAGTGCTAAAAGTTTAAAAATACTTTTATTTTTACTTTGTTTAAAAATCTATTTATAACAGCAAAAGTATCAAAGAACAGGAAGTAAAGATTGTTTTTTTAAGTAAAATGGTAATAATGCCTTAAAATTTTAATTATGACTTTTATTGTAGTATTTATTAAAAAAATAGAAGATAAATCAGGATTCTGCACTTAAATTTAGGTTTCCTGGTGCCTTTTTAGAGCTTAAGATTAAAACATTTCCCACCCCGGGGGGGCATTCTGCCCCCGAACTCCCCTGACAAGGGGCTCTGACCCTTGACCCCAATAGGGGGCTCTCGCCCCTCAGACCCCCCATTTCTGAGGGGCTCCTGCCCCCTAGACCCCTCTTGTGGGAACGTCTAAAAACTTTCCAAAAATCCTCCCTCCATTAAAATCCTGGCTACGGCCATGGTTATACCAGAATAATATCAAGCAAAAAACACACCAACTGTAAAAACAAAATAAAAACTATGTTTTTAAATTTATTTATTTATTTATTACTTTTTGAAATTGAAACAAACCAAAGTTGAGCGTTTTGGCACCCTAGCGTATTTTCTGCTAAGTTTTATTAATATCCGTTCAGTAAAAATGATTTATTTTGAAAAGTGGTGTATAAAAAACATTCGGAGTAAACAAGCGGTATTTTTGTTAATAACTTCTCAAATATTGGGAATTATTTTTTGATGTAATACAATTTTTTCTCAGTGTGACCTAGCACATTGATTAGTATTAAATAGAAAAAACTAACAGAATCACCATGAGTTAGTATACTACTTTTTTAAAGACAACACATCAAGGCACGATTATCAGTGTTACGCCCCGTCCCCATCATTGCAACATCAGCAAAATCATCTTAATACATGTTCAAGAAGACCATGAATCCTGTTTGTCGATATGATACATGTCCATCAGAATGTCTTGTATACCTCATGTGATAACAAAAATCAACCACTAGACACTAATTTACATAAAATTTACTAAAGTTTTTGAAATTTAATGTTTGCGTTTTAATTACATTTTTTTAATAATTATAACACGATTTGTACGATGGCTAATTTTGTCGTTTGTCGGTTTTAAAAAATAGAACTTTAAATTATTAAACCTAAAAACCTTATAATAAAATTGTGATTTGGATTTGGTTTTAAATTAAAAGCGGTGGTTGGGTTCTAATCAAATTGATGAATAAACCTATAATTGTTTTTTTATTTTTTAAAAAATAGTCAAATTATTACAAAAAAAACGATCATAAATAAACCTAGGATAAAAATTTATGAACAAAAATTTAATTTAAAATAAAATTTCGTAAAGGAAATACAATCGTGAAAAAATTAAATAAGAATATTGCAAATAATTTACAATTTTTTTTTGTTATTTTGCTTGTTAATTTTGATTAATATTATTAATCATTGAGTCACCAATGTTACCGGAAGCCAACATAAATTGCCTATAACCGAAAATACAAAAAGGACATGGTTTCATTAACAATAAGATATAACTTTTTGCTTAAACTCAGTTTTGTCATCATTTTCAGTAGTTTAAAAAGCTATAATTTTTCCAGTAAATAAAATAGATTACATACAAGAAGATCCGATAAATTATTCATTTTGCAATAAACCAAAAACACACTGAAGAATTTTTAATATGTACTTTGTTTTTGATAGGAAAATACTTTTTAAGATTTTGACTCATCACCTTAATAAAACTCTGGAGTGGGAGTTATAATCAGGGCATTTATTTGTAGACATCAAAAAACGTCTAACAGATTTTCCCATGGAAAAAACCCATAATTTATATTCCACCCCTCCCACGTAAAACTAATGCCAGATTTTTTGCTTTTTTAAATTTGCTTTTTAGATAATAAAAAATAGTTCAATCCCTTTCAAGTATTTCCGTTTAAAAAGTAAGAATATCGAAAAGACTTTTTTTAATTTTCAATTGAATTATAGTTATAAAATGTTTGATTCCTGCTTTAACATTTAGTCAGAATTTAGTGTAAATTTAGCGTATGATGGTTTGTATAGTTACACTAGATAGTTTTTTTTTGCTTTTTTATTATTTAAAATTTTTATATTAAAGCACTAAATAAATATTTTTCAAATTTAAAGAAATGCAGACGCAAAAGAAATAATAGTGGCATTTAGGTCAATTATCGATCTCTTTTCCTACATCAAACACCAGACAAACAATGTCTTTCAGACCAATTTTTAATTGAACGTAAAAAAATAAAAATTACGCCATTTTTTGTATACGATAAATAAATCTGGCTAACATCAGAGTTTATAATTTTATATTACCTGTAGCGTTTTAACAATATAAATAAATATTTATCAATTTATTTTAATATATAAAAAATCTTACATTAAAAAACCGAAAACCAAAACAACACGGTTAGTTGTAGACAATTTATTGAAGTTAAGTAATTAAGGTTAAGGAAAATCCGAGTGCTTATCATGAAGAATCAAAAAATTTTAATTTTTACTTTATTAATAAAATAACAAACAATCTGAAAGTTTATATATTTGGATTTATGGAGAATCACGACAGCTAATTCAATGTACACAAAGGTCTCGAGAAGATTTGAAAATAGTTTGTATACGACCGGAAAAAATCAGGCAGAAAAAATATGAACAACCAGCTGTTTTTTTTAAATTGTTTTTTATGTTTATGCGGTTTTCGTTGTATTATGATAGTGTTTTTTTCGTTAATCAACATTAAATACAAATTCTTTTTAAATCTTCTCGAGACCTTTGTGTACATTTACCTAACCGTCGTGATTCTCCATAGTACTTTTGGCTAAATTGTGAATGCGGTTCGTAGGTACGGGGTCTTTAGAGCCACAAGCAGGGATTTTGAGCCGTCAAAATTTTCTGGGAATATGGAGCCACGAGCAATGGAAATTTAGAGCTTTTGAAAAAAAATGGTTTGTGGTTACTTTTAGGCTTCGCTTAGGCTTAGGTTTTTAGTTTTTTAGTTTACAGTTTTATTGAACGATTTTTTGTTGAAATATGTAAAACTTCACATTTTTTTTCTGCCAACTTCAACTGCCAGGTTTCTGACCATGATTTAATGCGATTTAGGTCTTCTTGTAGTTGAGAAACTTTTTCTTCTTTATCTAATGATGAAAAGTCAGTATACACCTTAGAATCGTCTGCAAACAATTTTATTTGAGAATTTTTAATGCAATCAACCAAGTCATTCACATAGATTAGAAAAAGAAATGGACCTAAAACAAAACCCTGAGGCACTGAAATATGCAATTTGTAAGATTTTGACTCAACATTATTAATTATAACTTTCAAACTTCTTCCTACCGAAAACCCCTTGACCCAGTTTTCCGCTCACACCTAATTTCTCTAATTTTTATAATAATTTTTCATGTGAAACCGTGTAAAAGCTTTAGCAAAATCTAAATAAATTACGTCAATCATCCTTTTGTTTTTCAAAGCTAAGGTCCAGTCATCTAACGTTTCAAGTAATTGGGTAATGGTTGAACTTTTTGCTTTGCTTCTTGGCACCTAGACAAAATATATTTAAAAAAAACAAAAAGTTCATCCTTAACCAAGTGTTCCATTAATTTGCAAGAATATGAAGTTAGTGAAACTGGACGATAATTTTTTTATCCTTTTTTGATCCTTTTTTAAAAAGCGGGATTACTAAAGCAATTAAACAGTCAAATAGGTAAAATTTCTAAATCAAATGATTTCTTAAAATTATAGACAAAGGTGCAGCTATTCCGGTTGCCAATTTTTTTTTTTTTTAAAAATAAGCAGTCATACTATCTGGCGTTTTAGACAATTTGGCAATTTTTTT
>JASAMX010026079.1:0-21650 GCA_030248175.1 Microlaimidae sp. YZB2_3
ACAACTGTAAATTTCCAAATGAAATCTGCTTGCCTGCTTTTTTGTATATAATTTGTCAAAAGTCGAGATTAAAAAATTTGTATATGATGATGAGGTTTATTAAAACTTTCAAACTGTCCAAATTTAATTGATCTTTATTTTTTTATGACTTTCATTTTTAGCCAGACGTAATTTATTTTATAATAAAATGATCCAATATAAATAAACAAAACAATATTGAAACGTTTCAACAGAGTACATACAGCCGAGCAGAGGCTTAAATTCAAATGCCAATAAGGTGCAAAAATAATCAAATTAACGACTACAATTTCTGAAAAAATTAATAGAATATATGTTAAAACAAATTATGTACATGCGAAATTTTCCTGCAATCAGTCGTTTCTTTTAATGTGGTCACGCATGTATGTACACAAAAACAAATGATAGAAAAACTGAAAAAAATGCTGAAGTTAGATCTGTTCTGTCTCAAATAAAAATTCGCTTTTTTATAATTAAAAACATCCGAAACACTCAAAACAATAAAAATGCACAAGACCATATGGTGTTTCTCGGGGAATATATTAAACGAAGCAGCATATTCATGTGATCCGCGAAGAAATAAGTTCACAACCAAATGAAACCAAAATAATTGCGACTGTTTGAAAATTTATTTAAATATTAGCAATGTAAACATATTATCGAGTTGCAGCTTTATCGTTTCCAATTACAGTGAACGCTTAGAGCTGATTTAAATAATTTTACTCTAATCATTATTCATGATCAAGCCCAACGTTAGTTTTTGCTATAGAGAAATATTTCAAATTTGCAATAGCAAAGTGTTTGCAGCTCGCTTTAAATATTTATTTTAGTTAAATTTTTAATGATATAAAGTAAAACCATTTTTTTAACTTATTAATTTTATGTAGTAAACACGAATTTTTTATCCTACAAAGTTGTGAGTGATAGTAAGAACACAACGTTTAATCAGGATCGTGAGCAAACAGCGTCTTTGAAATATAATAGTTTTAATATTTGATCAAGGATTCATTATACAAAAAAATCAATTTTTGCGAAAAACTGTTTAATATTATACAAATATACAGTCAAATTTTGAAAATTATTTGATCTGTTTTCTTTACACTCAAAAATGCGAATTTATGTTTAAAAATTAGTTTTTTGTTTATAAAATATTATACGTGTTATTGTTATAGCAAATGGTTGGAGACCTTTAATGCTGCACAACAAAAGCCACTGAAAATAAAAAAAAGTCCTTTAACGAATTCGTTTTAGGTCTATTACATTTAAATTTTTCTATACTGTAGCTGCAGTAAAATTTAGTTGGACAATGGCGTTGGTATTTTTTTTTTTTAATTTTCAGACATTTTTCATTACGCATTTAAAACAATTTTACATTTCAGCGGTTCCAAATTAAATACGAATCCAACCAAATACGTGGTATCATAGAAAACGGATTGGGATCACAAAAAAACAACAAAAAAAACGACCACAAAATTTACCAGATATATATAAATAAATATATCCCTTAAATTTTTTGAAGTGCACCTTAGTATAAATGTGAGCGTGACTTCTTTTTTATGAGTCAAATATGTAAAGCGTGACAAGGCGCAATATAACCAAAACGCAATTAAATTTATCTTTTGCAATTCCCGGAGGTATCGAACGGGGACTTAATTCCGTCCCATTCCATTTCTAGCGGATTTTTGATGTGGCAAAAGCCTGGCATCGTGATTAATAAAACGCACATTTATACAAGCCGAAACTAATATGTCAGTCGGGTATGAACCCTTCTAATAGATTTTGAGAAAAAATAACACAAGTCTAAACAAATTGTAAGCAAATAATTTTTAAGAGGTAAATTTTAAATGAATTGATTTATAGAGTTAAGAGAAACATGCTCGGGCTATTGGACTATTTAAGAGGTGAAAAAACTGCGAATTGGTTTGTTAGTTTGTGCATTTGTTTGCTAAAATAAGAGAATAATAAAATTATGAATAAAACTTAAATAAATCTATAAAAAATAGATCAATGAATATTAACCAATCAGGTTCTCGCCTAAAATTTAACCGGGGCACAATTGTTCGATTAATATTTAACTTAAAGTAAAAACAATTTGGATGGGATGGAATGGGAAGTAAAAAAAACATTGTGCTCAAAAGATACCGACGAAAAATACCAGTCACTGCTCAAAAGATACTGCTCAAAATACCAGATACTACCAGATACTGATACCAGATACTAGATGCTAGATACTAGATACTACTAGATACTACTGATACTAGATACTACCAGATACTGATACTAGATACTGCTCAAAAGATACCAGTCACAAAAAATACCGACGTAAGCCAGAGGCACACTCCATCCTGGGCGGAATTCACAAAGCGGGATAATCCTCGCGCTAGCTCGGTGTTATGTAGTTGATCCGGGGCTAGCTCCTGATTAACTACGGTGGATTCCGGGGCCAACCAAGTTGGCCCCGGAATACACAGTAGTTAGCCGGGGTGTTAGCCCGGGGCCGAGTTAGCCCCCGGATAGCCCCGTTTTGTGAATTCCGGCCCATATGACCGGTCATGTTTGCACGTTTTCAATTTTATCATATTCTAACAATTGGAATAGTAATTTTTATCAAAATTTTGGTTTTGTCTAAAATATTTACTGCAGTCAATTGAAAAAAAAATTATGCTTTGAAATCAAACTTTAAAAACAATTTTTAACATGAGGAGAAAAAACTTAAACTTTAATCTTTTTGAGAACAAATTATATCCAATTTTATGTGTAAAAATTCATTTATATTTTTATTTTAGTTTAAATAAGTGGTTTTTTGCTCTTCTTTTTTACTGTTTGGGTTTTAAAATATTTTGTCACTATTTGCTGTTATTTTACATTAAAATATTCTTTAAAAAGAAATTTCAGGCGCAATTTAAAAAGTTGTTTTAAATCATTTTGTAATATTTTTGCTTGATACATTTTACTTTATTTTCACTTTATGTCAAAATTTTTTTAATCTTTTAATAATCTTAATGTCATTTTTTGTGTTTTAAATAATTTTATACAAAAAATAAACCGTTTATTGTTCTTATTTATTCTTAAATTATTTGTTCGTTTATTCATAAAATATTTGTTCAATATGCTTCTAAAATTTAAAACTAACAACAAACTTATTTATTTTCTACTTTTTTTAACTTATTTTGTTATGCTATGTAGGAAAACAAGAAAAACTTAAAAATTAAACTTGAAAAGGTATCGCAAAAACTATCATAACATCATACAATTGCGTGAGTACTAAAAGAAAAAACAAATTGTATAATTAAACAAAATTTCCTAATTATAAGCTATTGCTAGAAATTTAACACGATGATTACATATTAAAATTTATAGCTGGAGTGTGTGTCTTGAAATTTGTTCATGTGCTTAGACAATGTATATCAAATGTAAAAGTAGAGCTTAGAGTAAATCTCTAATTATACATAAATGTCATCAACCGGTAGGTTTTCCTTTTTTTTTCTTTAGTCTTTCTTGCAATTTTCTACATATCGTTTCATTTATTTATTCATTATTTGCGGAAAATTTTGAAAAATAAAACATTTGCTTAAAACATCAAAAGAAAATCCATATTTTTAGTTTATTACTACAACAGACACTGATTGTTTTTCTGCATAGTTTTGGGTCAGTTTTATGAGAAACTCACAAAATAATGAAACATAATTAAATTACCAATGAAGTCAAATTATAGTTTATTTTTACATATGGCACATTTTTCTTTTCATACGATATGAAAAGCTTTGCTAAAAATAAAAACCATCATCATACTGCTTTACTTTTTACTTTACTTTGTACACACGGCATTAGTATAAGTGCGCTGCGCTCCCTGATAACGAAATATTTTGGGTTTGGTATAATGTCAAAATACAGAGAGAAAAAACTTCGATAGTCTGGAAAATAAGATAGCATTAAGTAATCGTGTTTTTTTAATATCATTCTAAAAGTTTATAGGTCAGGTAATTATAGGTTTGTTTTAAGGTAGGTGACGCAGCTATAAATTTTGTACAAAATGGCCATGTTGTTCACGAGGTATGGGCACCTGGAATGTTTTCAAGTCCAACTTAATGTGTGTATGTGTAAATATATAAAATAATAATAATAGAACTTGTTAAAAGTTAGCAGAAAGTCAAGACTAAAACTCTTTGACATACATAAACGTGACAAAGAGTGTTATTTTTAATAAAATATTGATAGAATCTCATTTGAAACAAATAAGTAGGATTTTGTTTAGGAATTATTAAAATGAATAGCGAAAATTAGCCAAAACTTGAATTAATTTGCATATTAATTAACAGTAAAGAGAGGTATTCTAAGCGAATTTAACTCATTTATGATAAATGTATACCTATATAAATGAATCCACGCTGAATATGGTAATCTAAAATCTTGATTGAAATATAAATTGATTCATTTGATATAAAAAAAAATTTATTAAAAAATAAATTGCAACCCGTACTAAAAGAGTAGGGTATATGACTTAATTTCGGCCAGGCCTTAATTTCAGCTACCAATTTAGGGTGTTAAAAACACAAAAGAACTAGCACAAAACTAACTGGATTAATGTTAAACAAAGTGTTTTTGCAAAGGTTTTTATTTTTATTATTCTGCATTATCAACATTTTCATACACAAAGTGAATTTTTTGTGATTTTCTTAATTTTTGCTTTGTGTTTAAACTGCATCAAATTTAGAACGAAGCCCAATATAAACTTAAAATAACTTCTATTTAAGGCTCAAAGTTGTTTTTATGTTTTGATATTTTCTTCAAAATCACTTTGCAACGCGTTTAACTAACAAAGAAAATTCAGGGGAAAAAGAGAGGAAAGAACAAGAAAAAAAAGAAAAAAAAAAAAAAAAAAAAATAAATTCCCCTTCTCTCGGCCCCTAGGCATTTTAAGATTCCCTTAATGGCGGCCACCTTAAAATTTAGGTGAAAGAACCTGCCATTTTTTTACTGTTTTTAAATAATCATCGTACTACCGTATTTATAAAGACTTTTTTTGACGTTTTTAGGCCAAAAATAAAAATTCAACAAAAAATACAGGTTATTAAAACTTGTTTTTTTAAGGTTTTGACATATATATTTAAAATTTTGCTAATAACTATTAAAGTTTGCAAACGGGAAAAATTAAGTTATATGTACCAAGAACAATACCTAAAAATAAATTTGCAACCTTTAAAAATTTTTATTGTTCAGTTTGGCAATAGTTATAGCCAGTTTTTTCTAGGTGGTTGAAGTTAATGGTTCGCGCCTTAATTTCGGCCACTATAAAAAAAAAAACTTTAAACCTCCACTGATCTTTAAGTTTATCAGAAATTTAAAAATTTTGCATTGGAATAACAAAAATAGCTATCTTTAGATTTTTAGACCAAATTTTGAATCAATTAAAAAAACCAGAAAAAACTTATCTAAAAAAATAAAAAAATGGCCGAAAGTAGGTCAGTTACCCTACAGTTATTTTTCTCAAATAATGAAGTAAATAAAAATAAACAGTCGTTAAGGTTTTAATCACTAAATTTTTAATTAAAAAAACCGACTTTCTTGAGGAAAACAATTAAATTAAAACAAGTTTTTTATAAAAAAAACTTAAAAATACATAATTTTATAACATAAAAGTCACTGCGTCATATTTAAAAATAAAAAATAAAAATAATAAAATATTGCAACAAGTTTAAAAACCCTAAGCAAAAGGCGTTAGTTTTTATTTAAAAAATAGCTTTAAGATTTAATTTGATTTAGTTTGAAATAAAAAAAAAAAATAAAAAGGTTTTTAGGAGTCCCGTAACAAATAGTACATGTTCCAAATTGTAATTTGGGTAATAGCTTATTTTGACACATTAAAAATGATATGGATAATTTTGTTCAAAGTGTAAAAAAAATCGCAATTTTAAATGATCTAAGGGCATTTTTTAGATTTTGAAATATATTTATACTTTTTTTGGTAAAAAAAGTCAAAAATACCGGAAAAAAATATCAGTTATCCAGAACTGGACTGTAGAATTCCGTCGTTACTCTAACACGAAGAGTCACAATCTGTATAAAATCAACGTGACTCTGACTCATTTTGTTTAGATTGTTTGTAGTTTAAAATATAAAAAGAATCACAGTTATGAGCATTTTATGACGCTTCTGACTCATTGTTTCAGAGTAACGACAATTCGATCGTTTGGAAACATTGAACGTAATGCCAAGAGAGCTTTAAACATTTATTGCAGACTTATAAACTCAACTTCCATTGAATGCGTCAATTTTTTTTTATTTTCCGCAATAAACTTTTTGCTCGGTAGCAATCAACACTAACTGTTTTTTTAATAGCTTAAAGTAAAAAATGCTGGAGCTTTAAAATTTTTTTTAAAGAACACTTTATACTCGATCATTCGTTATTTTAAACAAAAAATGGCCATTGCTTCCTGTAACTTGCTATTTATGACATGAAGCAGTCTGAAAAACGTGAAATACTTAGACATCTTTGTGCTGAACAACGTTTGTTTTCCTAAAAAAGGAATGAACCTTGTTTTCCAGCTTAAAATCAATTAGCTAAATGAGCTAGCTATCAGTGAAAAGCTTATAGTTTGGAGAATGTCGTAGGGGGTTGAAATTAATTAACATGAAAAAAAATTACCATGGACATCTTTGTTCTGATCAATATATTTTTGCCAGAGGGGCCCATGGATTTTAGAAGTTAAAAACTTTTTGTTTCTAAATTGGCTCAATACTTATTAAGAGTTATTAGTCAATGGAAAACTAGAATATTAATAGTTTTTGGAAAAATCAACATGGACATCTTTATACTGGACAACGTATTTTCACTAGAGAAGGGGGGAGTTCCCTTCTTCCTTACCACAAAACGAATTTGGCTAAATGAGGTATTATTGCAAAGCTTGCAGTCAAGAAAATGTCACAGAGATTTAAATTTAAAAAAATAAATAAACATGCACATTTTTATGGTGGACAAACTATTTTCGCGAAAGGGGCGATCGGATTTTACAACTTAAAAAAATTTTGGTCTCAAAATAAAGGGTAAAGTTTATGTCAACCGATAGCTAACACAAGCTACTTGCTAAAATAAGTTTTGTAATTGTATTGTAATAAGTTTTGTGTGATTCGCTAAAAGTTTGCAGAAATACAAAAAAACACACCAAAATAAAAAAAAAATAGAAGACCAAAAATTTTAATTTAACTTAACTTTTACTTTAAAATTTAATAAAATTGTTTTTTCATATGTATGGAGGCAATGGTCTTGTTATTAGGAATCGCACAAATAACCATCTGTAAAAATATAGCAAAATTACACAGTTACAACACAAAACCAGACCTGTGCTCGCCCCCCGGGTTTTATTATTGGGGGACAATTCCAAAACGGGGGGGCACGAGGGGGGCAACTTTTTTGAAACGGGGAGGGGGGAAATAAAACGGGGGGGAAGCAGGGGAGAAAGAAAAAAAGAGAAAAAAAAGGAAAAAAAGAAGGGAAAAGGAAAAAAAGGACAAAAAAAAAGCGAAAATAAGGTAAAAATAGGTCTAAAATGGCTTAAAATACATTAAAATAAGCTAAAAACGGCAAAAAATTCGCGATGATGGCGTCATTATAGGTCGAAAATGGCGTCATAAATTTTGGGTTTTTTTTTTGGCGGGGGGGAAATCCTCCAAATAAATCCTCTAAAATCCTCTAAAATTCATTGAATTCAATTCATTCATTGGGGAAATCCTCTAAAATACATTAAAATGGGCTACAAACTGCGAAAAATTCACGATGATGGCGTCATCATAGGTCAAAAATGGCGTCATAATTTTAGGGTACTTTTTTATTTTTTGGCGGGTGAGGCAATAATACGGGGGGGGGGCAAATCCTCCAATAAAGCGGGGGGCATTTGCAGACCGTGCACAGGTCTGCAAAACGAGGGTTGGTATGATTAAAAAAATGCTAAATAAAAACAGATAAGCAATTATTTGTCTACTAACAGACAGCTACGATTATAGTTAGACAAACTGCTTCTAGCTCGAGCAATTATTTCCTGGAAAAATGGCAAGACCCTGTGATGATAAATATAGTGTAATGATATATAAGTTTTTTAATTACCAAATAAATTGGAAATCACGATTATTACAACTTGCATGTTTTAAATGTTTGTTAATAGTTCTGGTATAATTGTTGTGCTAAAACTTCTATCTTTATTAAGTGAAAAAGCGCAAAATCCAGGTTATGTGCTTTATAAAGTGAAAAAAACAAAGATAAATGTGCTATTTTTCATGAGAAACCGTTATTCTTAAAAGTTTCTTTTTACTCAATAATAAAAAAATATAAGAATTAGAGATTCAAAATCATTAATTTGCCCATAACTAGCTCAAATGAATAAAAAAATAATTAATACAATTTGTCGAAATTTCTTTTTTCCAGGTTATTTCTTGTATTAAATAACTGACAATAAGATAAAAATTCACAATTGTTCGACGCCCATTACGTTACATTCTGAGCCTTTACGAGTTAATCACACGCTCTGCCAACATAAAACAACGAAATTAAAACAAAGAGGTCAGAATTGAACTTTGGCACAAAAGAAAAAAAAAACAATGGTTGTTTGCCACAAACAAGTGACACGTACTTATTCAATACAAATTACCAACCGCAGACAGCGAAAAATGCTTCAATTTTCTTATCCCAAAATAATTCGGGGGTGAGTTTCAACAAAGGTTCTTGCCAAAAGATTTATAACCAATAAAGCAGTCAGAAATTAAGTGAAAAAACTATCAAAGCGGAAAACACTCAAAATGATGACTAAGCGCCCAGTGTCGTTCCATACGCACATCTGTTCCACAATAAAACATTCCTGAATAACGCCACAAAGAGTCCGGCGGGCCAGACCAGAGACCTTAGGAAAAAATAATAGAAATAGAGGGAAGGGTTGTGAATTTGAAGAAAAACGTTAAAACGAATATTTATAAGATTAATAGCAAATGTTGTAAAATATAATAAAAGTTTTTAAGGAATAATACTCTTCCCCTTCCCGTCACACTACCCCCTCCTTTCCCTTCCCCCCACCCGCCCGATGAAACATCCATTTTTTTTTTTGGTTGGACAACCACAATCACAATTAAAGTCAAACACTTCTAAGTGTATTTTCATTTTCAAAAAAATTGATTTTAATTTTTTTGAAATATTTTATTTGTTATGAAAACTGATTAGGCGGGCCAGACCAGAGACCTTAGGAAAAAATAATACTCTTCCCCTTCCCTTCACACCACCCCCTCCTTTCCCTTCCCCCCACCCGCCCGATGAAACATCCATTTTTTTTTTGGTTGGACAACCACAATCACAATTAAAGTCAAACACTTTTAAGTGTATTTTCATTTTCAAAAAAATTGATTTTAATTTTTTTGAAATATTCTATTTGTTATGAAAACTGATTAGGCGGGCCAGACCAGAGACCTTAGGAAAAAATAATACTCTTCCCCTTTCCTTCATACCACCCCCTCCTTTCCCTTCCCCCCACCCGCCCGATGAAACATCCATTTTTTTTTTGGTTGGAAAACCACAATCACAATTAAAGTCAAACACTTCTAAGTGTATTTTCATTTTCAAAAAAATTGATTTTAATTTTTTTGAAATATTTTATTTGTTATGAAAACTGATTAGGCGGGCCAGACTAGAGACCTTAGAAAAAAATAATACTCTTCCCCTTCCCGTCACACTACCCCCTCCTTTTCCCTCCCCCCACCCGCCCGATGAAACATCCATTTTTTTTTGGTTGGACAACCACAATCACAATTAAAGTCAGACACTTCTAAGTGTATTTTCATTTTCAAAAAAATTGATTTTAATTTTTTTGAAATATTTTATTTGTTATGAAAACTGATTAAAAGATAATATATCAAAAAAAAATGGAACAACATGTGGCTATATAACTTCAACTAAATTTCTTATATATTTTAAAAAATGTGGTGACAAAATTATTAAAAAAAAAACAATTTAACTAAAAAGGCAATGATAAATTTTGCTGACATTTTGCATCAGTAAAAACGACTTAAATATATGTGTATTAGAAAATGCCAGTAACCCAAATTCTATTGATAATATTTGTATTTGTACAAATGGTAACACTAACAACAAACTTTTTTGTTGATAGTAGAGAATATTACTTTATAGAACAAAGAATGTTTTAAATCCAGAAAATGTGACAAATAGAAAAATGTTTGTAAAAACACATCATAAAACTCTAATAGTATGAGAAATAAATTGATTTTTGTTGTTCGTATTGTTATTTATTTCCTAGCACAATCTTTAGAAACTAAGCAGAAGAATACTTTTGAAAACTAGCACTTTTAAGGAAAATTAAATTGTTGGTGTAACACAACAGTAAAACTTACTTTGCCAGGTAATATAAAAAAGTTTAAAATGAAATAAACAGAAAAAAAATTTGACTGTTGTTTTTTTATAAAGTGGATGGAAAGTTTAAATATTTTCAAATCATCTTATATTTTTCGAAACTAACAAAAAAAAAGATCATATCCCATGAATAAAACACGACTTTTAGAAAATATTTTAACTTAGCACTGCCAAATGATCCAGCTAAGAGCTAAGTGCATTCGTTTTTCCTTCTATGCTCACAATTAGCTCTATTTAGCTTGAAGCACAAAGCCATAAAAGCTGAAATAAGAAGAAAAAAATCGAGAAAAGACGAAAATTTGATATTTATACGGCTTAGCAGTTTCTGGCAAAAAGGCAAAAAAGAACCCACGCATAACAGCTTGCGCTGCTTTAGCTTTTTGCTTAAAACGCTCTTTAGAACAGGGATGATTTGCATAGAGAGTAAATTTAGCACCACTATAACAAAATTATTACAGTTGGTGCCGACTTTTTCCAATACGTTGGCACCAAAACGGATGAAGCATAATTTGAAAAAAAAGCCTATTATTACCATTATAAAAATTAATTTCATCGATGCGAAAGGTTAAAAAGTTTCTTTCTGAAAACACTCTTATTTTAGTCGTTAAATTTTTTCCACTCTTATAAAATTAAAAAAAAAATTGTTGCATTATTATGGTTGAATTATATCTGGCTGACGCTGAAAGTTAGAATGCAGACATGAGGGGACCAATTAAAATTGTGCGGTAATGACGCTTTAAAAAAAATAAGAACGCAGAATTTTTTTTAATTCCACCTTTTTACAAAATATACTAGAATTAACCATCTTTAGCCCTTTAAAAATTTGCATTTGGGTTTTAAATTAAGTAAATTGATAAATAATTAATAAAATACGGGTTTTGATCTTTATTATTAAACGGATTTCGTTAAAAATTTTGAATGGCTTTGTTGTTAAATAGTCGATTCAATACTGCAATTTTCGCAGTCAGCTAGATTTTATTTGACTATAGCAGTTTTTATTTGTTAATAAAGCTGATAAAAAATTAATGCTAGTTTTTGTGGTAATTAAATCTAATTGTAATCAAACTATTTTTTATGTATGTCTAAAAAAACAAATGCAAGCATTGAAATCGAAAGAATCAAAAAGCAAATAGTTAACAACAACAACAACAAAATATTCATTCTAGAAATCATTACCATAACAATCATTAGTCAAAATCATACCGATTTAGTTAATCTAATTTTAGTTTTAGTTAATTTCGGTCGACAATTAGTTTTCGCCCCTTTTTTCCTATTAAAAGGCTCTTTTTGTTTTTACATTTTCGGCGTTAGAGCCAAACCACCCAAAATTCAAGAGATTTTGACAATTTTTTTAAACTTTTGGCACTTCTGGATTTTTTAAAACATCTTATAATTATCTAAGTTCAAAAAGAAATAAATCCTTTGGGGTGAAACTGCTGGGTCGGGAACTATGAAGAGTCACGACGGTTAATTCCATGTACACAAAAGTCTCGAGCAGATTTAAAAATAATTTGTATATGACATTGGTTAACAAAAAAACACGATTATAACACTTGAAAATAACATAAACATAAAACATCTAAAAAAAATAGCTGTTTGTGCATATTTTGTTTCTTCCTCATTTTTTCCAGTCTTATACAAATTATTTTCAATTCTTCTTAAGACCTTTGTGTACATCGAATTAACCGTCGTGATTCTCCATAAAAAATTAAAAGATGTTGATATTGCCTCCATAACCTTTCAAAATTAAATAGCTCTAAAAATTGTTAGAACCAGAAGTTTGAGATCTAAATTGTTTTTTTTTGGTGTTTTATGTTAGAACTTTTCGCCTACAAAAAATTTACAGTCTTAAAAACTTTTGGAGGCTTAATTTATGCAATGTTTATGTAAAAATAAAAACCATTTTTATATAATCGTAAACAAAAAAAAGGTTTGATTTAATTAAATTTTTGTCTGTGATCTCTTAATGTTCTGGACCCATTTATTTTCTCAGAATTATTTTCAAAATTATTCTAAAATTATTTATTAAAATCAGATTATTTTTTCGCAGTCTGAAAAATAAATTCTTAAATTACTAAGCGAATCATTAAACCAATACTGAGGCACAAGTACAAAAGACGATAATATTCTTGAAAATTTAAAATTTCAAAACCACATCTAAAAAATTGGGCGTTAATGAGAAGATTTTTTAGTTAAATGGCCGAAATTCGCTGGTTTTAATTTTTTCTATGGCAGTTTTTATAATATTATACCAAAAATATATAACATAATAACAAAGGAAAAATATGTGACTTCATATATTTCTAAGACACATTGAGTGCTCTTATTAGGGCGCGCCCTTATTAGCACACCATGGCCCTAATAAGGGCGCGCCCTTATTAGAGCCATGGTCATCATCGCCCTGCGATGGCTCAGTGGTAGTAAATCGGCCTAGCACTGAGCTAATAACGGGTTAGAATCCAGCGGATGGTGGATTTTTTAAATTTTTTTTAACAAAAAATTGTCATTAAAAAAACTTAAATCTTATTTTTTGTTTTATCATTTTTCTTTTAATTTAACATGAGTAGCCCACCAAAAAAATAGTCGTTTGTTTTTGTTTCTGTGTTTTAAAAATTATACTTATCACATTTGGTACACCATAACAATAGAAAACTAACCTATAAATTTATTAAATGTTAATCCTGTTGAAATATGAGCTAAATAATCATGACACATTTAAAACTAATTCGTTTAGTGTTAGTTTTGTGAAAATGAATAAATGCTTACCTTATACCTGCTTTTTAATGAAAAAAAAAATAAAAACTACGCATAAAAAAAAACAAAACCAAACAAAAAAAAAACACGCCAAATCAAACAAACCCCCAAACTACACCAACAAAACAACAAACCCCCCCCCATGAGCGCAGCTCTTAATTAGGAAGCGAGCTACTTACATAATTGTTATGGTGTCCCAAATGCAAATGTCTGAAAAATATACGAAGTCACATATTTTTCCTTTATTATTATGTTGTATATTTTTGATTATACTAGCAAGCTTTAATAATAATAAAAACTAGGTTGTGTTTGTTATTTAAACATTTATATACAATAATATTTAAATTTATTATTATTATTAGATTATTTTCAATGTTTTTCCAAATTATTAAACAATAAAAACCCAAAAACAAAGACAAAAGCAAATATACACAAAAACCACAAAAATTAACACCGTTACGGCGGCATTTTTATTCGATTTGAAAACATTTATTTCATTCACTTAAAAAAGCATGCAAACTCTAATTTGTCAACTGTATATAAGCACAACTCTAAATTACAACATTAAAGCAATATTTAGTTTTTGGTTTATTTATTTAGGAGAATAAATTAGCTTAATTCAAAATGAATAATGTTTTAAACTTCTAAACGTCACATCTCGACCAGCTATCATTTAGCCGGAATAAAAAAAAACCTTAGGTAATCAATGACTGGCTAAGAACTATTGGTGCTTGCTGCAAAGTTAAGGGACAGCTCCTTTAATTTCATTATACGCGAAATTTTCCGGAAACGGTTAGTTTGCTTTTTGCTCTTCTCCGTTTCAGCTTGTGCACTAATAACGTTTACGTCTAACGGTTAACCAAACGTTCACTGGAAATTAATCCTTATATATACTAATTTTTAGTAAATATCTAATAGGTAAAAAAAAATTAAACCTTACTAAGTTGTTATTTTAACGTCATTTATAGTATAGTTTAATTTTACATTAATTTAAAATAAAATCAAATTTTGTTCTCAGTTGACTTTCCATGTGAAAAAAATTGTATTTCAAATCTGAAATAATTAAAGGCAAAACAAAAAGAAAAAAAATTAAAATTTACTTGTACCCTTGACATAACTAGCACATAGAAGTTTTTCAGTTCTTTCTATTTGGTATACGGTACACTTGGTCACACGCTTTTTTTAAAACGACATGTTTTTGATATTTTTAATATAAGGCAGAATTTTTTAATAGCCAGGGATTGAGATCGGTTTTGGCCCCGGGTCGCTAAACGTCGTTCTATACCCGCATTCGAGGCAACCTTCTCTCCCTTCTCCAAGGTCTTCTCTGATTGGTCAGCTGAGAAAAAAACTGAGTTCAATTTTGCGTTCGCTGGTTTTTGATTTTATTATTTGATTCAATATCGTATCGGACTGTTTACTGTTTTTATTAAAACTATTTATTTCTAACTTTTTTTAATGTCGATTGTGTTTATTTGTTATCGGGAAATCAAACCTACCTGACCTCGATGATTTTTAGAATTAAATCGACTATTTAACAACAAAATCAGTTGAATGTTTCAGTAAAAATGGTTAAATAATAAAGATTAAATACCATATTTTAACAATTAATTATCAAATTACTAAATTTTAAACAAAAATTCAATTTTTTAGAGGGTAAAAGCTGAATAACTTTTGTATATTTTCTGAAAAAAAAGGGGAATTAAAAAAAAATTATGCGCTGTAATTCGTTTTTTTAAATGCGTCATAACAGCACAATTTTAATTGGTCCACTTATGTCTACCTCTCCTTTACAAATTTACGAGGTCAGCCAGATATATTTCAACCTTATTCTATTAAAAATGATTTTTTAAAGTTTATTTCACGCATACTATAATATTTTCCACTTAAAAACGATTTTATGATAAAAACATTGATTATTAACTTAAACTTAAATATTGTGTTTTTCGTTTTATCATTACTTACACACATTTTGGAGATAAAACTAATAAAAAAATTCTCCAGAGCTCCTTAGGACGAAAATAAATAATAATAATGATAATCTCATCTTTAAAGCCTCAGACCGAAATTTCCAAATTTTCGACTCCAAGTTCATTCGTCGTTACTCTGACACAAAGAGTCACAATGACTATAAAATCAACGTGACTCTGACTCATTTTGTTTATATTAGTTGGGTATTAAGATATAAAAAGAGTCACAGTTACGAGTATTTTACAACGCATCTGGCTCATTGTGTCAGAGTAATGACGATATGGAACGGTTGTATTTGCCGTATGAAATTTTACAGAGATATAAAGAATTTTATATTGAGTTATTTATTACAGTATCTAAACTAAATTCTTCCAGGCTGAAATTAAAGGGAGTAACCGCGCTCCGCCAGGAAGAAATAAACAATAAACGAGTAAGCGATAAAAATTTTTAAAAAAGTTATCAGCGGTTATGTAACCAATTATTATTTAGTTGCGTCATGTGTTTCTCTGCACGTGATATTTTCTCAAAGAACGAGTGGTTACTTTACCACTCACCTAATTTCACCCTGATAGACTTTATCTTTAGTAGTTTCTTTTTGTTTTTTTTTTTGAAAAAATTCTTCTTAATTTGCTGTTCAATGCAAAACAGAACACAAATAGTGCGTGCAAAAAACATATTAAGACTATAAAAATTTAAATTTATGCATTTCACTGTTATAAATTACATTAAAACGAGCTTAAAAATGAACTATCGTATTGTGTTTTTTTAATGAATTGTTACAAGTTTTACTTGAATATTAACGATACAGTATTTAAGAATATCCTTATAATATTCGTCGTTACTCTGACACAATGAGCCAGATGCGTTGTAAAATACTCGTAACTGTGACTTTTTTTATATCTTAATACCCAACTAATATAAACAAAATGAGTCAGAGTCACGTTGATTTTATAGTCATTGTGACTCTTTGTGTCAGAGTAACGACGAATCTTTAAAAACAAGGAAATCTAGAGCTTCGTCCTGTTTATTTGACTAATTTAACGTGCGCGGCTGCCACATTTTACACACATTTGAAAGATTTTAAACGTGCTAAAATTTGTTGCTTAACCTTTTTCAAAATAAAAAAAATTCATAAAATTAAAATTATTACATAGTTTTTTAAATGAATAATACTAAAACAGGGTAGACTTCGGGACTCTAATATGTGCTTTTAGGTCACAGGAGCTATGCATACTGCACTACTGCTCCTAATATAATTACAAATTTAATAACTTTAAAGAAACAAGCTTATAAATTACGAAAATCCTTATTCTCATTAAAATATGTAGAAAAATTGTTAAAGTTAAAAGGTTTAAGTGACATAATGTATAACTTGCACTGTTTTAACGTTCGAAACACTTTATTTCAAAGCCTACGAACGCAAAATTAATCTAAATTTCTGTTCCTTGGCTGACCAATCAGACAAGACCACCCTTCCGGAGAAAGAAGTTGCCTCGGATACGGGTATGGAACGGCGTTTAGCCCCCGGGTCTTGGGCCTGATACAATCGGTGGTTCTTGCCCTTGAAACATCCGGTGAGCAATGTAAAACACACAAAATATTGATTGATCTATTGATCTGGATAGAACGGGAAATAAATAAAACATTTGAAAATTTCAGCACAGTCCTCCTACCTGCCTGACCCTTCTGTTTATAAACCACGCCCAAACCGTGGTTTGTGCTTTTAAAAATATGCACTATATACCACGTTTTTATGTTGCTGCTAGTACTAATGTTCCTTAAAGCTCTGAACTCCGGAGCTCTGCAAATCTCTACATTTAGATGCTCCGGAGCTTCACCCTATTTTTATGCAAAAGTTATAAATAATTTTAAAGAGTGATGCCATAGATTATTCTCTCGAATTTTTTTCTTCAAACAAAATTATTTAAAAATAGTTTTTAAACGATAAAAATAGTCATTTAAATATGGATAAAGTAACTTTATATATATATCAAGCTTAGATAATCTTAATAGTGATGGGTCGAACTGCGGAACCCCCGAAACACCAGAACCGGAACCAGAATTGAGATTTTCCAAAAATCCGAAACAGGAACCTGAACTCCAAATTTTGCCCGGAACATCCGGAACCCGGAACCGGAACTGCTTATAAAACTGCGAAACCCCCGGAACACCGGAACTGGAACCAGGGGCCGATTTTATATAGACGTTTGTAAATTTTCATTTTACAAAACTCCGCCTATTTTTTGTAAATTACATGATAGAGGATATACGACACGTCAAATATTGATCGTTTAGCGTAGATGAAAAGACGTGGTTGCGACCAATCAGCGCAGAGCAGTGCGCGCAGATGCTCTCCTGGATTACAAGTCGAAAACCCTTTATCGTGTATTTTACAAAAAAATAGGCGGAGATTCGAAAAATAAGAATTTAAAAGGTTTATGAAACAGGCCCCAGAACCGGAATGGAAATTTTCCAAAATCCGGAACAAGAATCGGAATTCTAAATTTTGCCCGGAACATCTGGAACCCGGAAGCGGAACTGCCCATCACTAAAGCTTAAAGTCACTTTTTTAAAGGGCAGTCTTCCCGGTGCTTTAAACGGCCGGAGCTACGGAGCTACGGAGCATGCTATTTAAGGGTAGGAACACCACTACTATGAGTTGATATATTGATTGTTTTTATCGACAGTTCTATTGACAAGAAATGCCCGCTTAGAATTTTGTTTTTCGCTTCTTATGCTAACTGTTTGTACCGATGTAAAATTTTGGATTTAGGGTCGATGGAGCCTTGGGAACTTGGAGCCGTAAATGGGGAACTTGGAGCCGTAAGTAGGGAACTTGGAGCCGAAAGTAAAAATCGCTAAAACGTTTACCTAAGCCTAAGCGAAACCTAAATCTAACCCCAAACCAATTTTTTTTTAAAAGCTCCAAGTTCCCATTGCTCGTGGCTCCAAGTTCCCAAAAATTTCTCATGGCTCCAAGTTCCCAAGGTCTCATCGACCCTAAATCCAAAATTTTTTACAAACAGTTAGCATAAGAAGCGAATAAAAAAACTCCAAGCGGGCATTTCTTGTCAATAGAACTGTCGATAAAAACAATCAATATATCAACTCATAGTAGTGGTGTTCCTACCCTTAAATATCATGCTCCGTAGCTCCGTAGCTCCGGCCGTTTAAAGCACCGGAAAAACTGCCCTTTAAATAAGTGACTTTAAGCTTTAGTGATGGACAGTTCCGCTTCCGGGTTCCAGATGTTACGGGCAAAATTCAGAATTCCGATTCTTGTTCCGGATTTTGGAAAATTTCCATTCCGGTTCTGGGGCCTGTTTCATAAAAACCTTTGTAAATTCTTATTTTTCGAATCTCCGCCTATTTTTTTGTAAAATACACGATAAAGGTTTTTCGACTTGTAATCCAGGGGGAGCATCTGCGCGCACTGCTCTGCGCTGATTGGTCGCAACCACGTCATTTCATCTACGCTAAACGATCAATATTTGCCGTGTCGTATATCCTCTATCATGTAATTTACAAAAAATAGGCGGAGTTTTGTAAAATCAAAATTTACAAACGTCTTTATGAAATAGGCCCAGGTTCCAGTTCCGGTGTTCCGGGGGTTTCGCAGTTTTATAAGCAGTTTCGGTTCCGGGTTCCGGATGTTCCGGGCAAAATTTGGAGTTCAGGTTCCTGTTTCGGATTTTTGGAAAATCTCAATTCTGGTTCCGGTTCTGGTGTTTCGGGGTTCCGCAGTTCGACCCATCACTATTAAGATTATCCAAGCTTGATATATATATAAAGTTACTTTATCCATATTTAAATGACTATTTTTATCGTTTAAAAACTATTTTTAAAAAATTTTGTTTAAAGAAAAAAATTCGAGAGAATAATCTATGGCATTACTCTTTAAAATTATTTATAACTAATTTTTTTTTTTTTTTTTTTTCTTTGCATAAAAATAGGGTGAAGCTCCGGAGCATCTAAAAAAAAATGTAAGTAGATTTGCAGAGCTCCGGAGTTCAGAGCTTTAAGGAACATTAGATTTTTACTAGCACCTTTTTTAATTTTTTTTTTTTTTTTTTTTTTTTTTTTTTTTTTTTTTTTTTTTTTTTTTTTTTCCCCCCCCCGCAACATAAAAAAACTCCCGTGGGGGGGGGTATATAGTGCATATTTTTAAAAGCACAAACCACGGTTTGGGCGTGGTTTGATAAACAGGAGGGTCAGGCAGGTAGGAGGACTGTGCTGAAATTTTCAAATGTTTTATTTATTTCCCGTTCTATCCAGATCAATAGATCAATCAATATTTTGTGTGTTTTACATTGCTCACCGGATGTTTCAAGGGCAAGAACCACCGATTGTATCAGGCCCAAGACCCGGGGGCTAAACGCCGTTCCATAACCGTATCCCAGGCAACTCCGCCCTCCGGAAAGGGGTGGTCTTGTCTGATTGGTCAGCCAAGGAACAGAAATTTAGATTAATTTTGCGTTCGTAGGCTTTGAAATAAAGTGTTTCGAACGTTAAAACAGTGCAAGTTATACATTATGTCACTTAAACCTTTTAACTTTAACAATTTTTCTACATATTTTAATGAGAATAAGGATTTTCGTAATTTATAAGCTTGTTTCTTTAAAGTTATTAAATTTGTAATTATATTAGGAGTAGTACTGCAGTATGCATAGCTCTTGTGACCTAAAAGCACATATTAGAGTCCCGAAGTCTACCCTGTTTTAGTATTATTCAGTTAAAAAACTATGTAGTAATTTTAATTTTATGAATTTTTTTTTATTTTGAAAAAGGTTAAGCAACAAATTTTAGCACATTTAAAATCTTTCAAATGTGTGTAAAATGTGGCAGCCGCGCACGTTAAATTAGTCAAATAAACAGGACGAAGCTCTAGATTTCCTTGTTTTTAAAGATATATTATAAGCATATCCTTAAATACTGTATCGTCAATATTCAAGTAAAACTTGTAACAATTCATTAAAAAAACACAATACGATAGTTTATTTTTAAGTTTGTTTTAATGTAATTTATAACAGTGAAATGCATAAATTTAAATTTTTATAGTCTTAATATGTTTTTTGCACGCACTGTTTGTGTTCTGTTTTGCATTGAACAGCAAATTAAGAAGAACTTTTTCAAAAACAAAAAAAAAAAAACAAAAAGAAACTACTAAAGATAAAGTCTATCAGGGTGAAATTAGGTGAGTGGTAAAGTAACCACTCGTTCTTTGAGAAATATAAATAATAATTGGTTACATAACCGCTGATAACTTTTTTAAAAATTTTTATCGCTTACTCGTTTATTGTTTATTTCTTCCTGCAAGTGCGTGCTAATTCCTTTAATTTCAGCCTGGAAGAATTTAGTTTAGATACTGTAATAAATAACTCAATATAAAATTCTTTATATCTCTGTAAAATTTCATACGGCAAATACAACCGTTCCATTCGTCGTTACTCTGACACAATGAGCCAGATGCGTTGTAAAATACTCGTAACTGTGACTCTTTTTATATCTTAATACCCAACTAATATAAACAAAATGAGTCAGAGTCACGTTGATTTTATAGTCATTGTGACTCTTTGTGTCAGAGTAACGACGAATGAACTTGGAGTCGAAAATTTGGAAATTTCGGTCTGAGGCTTTAAAGATGAGCTTATCATTATTATTATTTATTTTCGTCCTAAGGAGCTCTGGAGAATTTTTTATTAGTTTTATCTCCAAAATGTGTGTAAGTAATGATAAAACGAAAAACACAATATTTAAGTTTAAGTTAATAATCAATGTTTTTATCATAAAATCATTTTTAAGTGGAAAACATTATAGTATGCGTGAAATAAACCTAAAAAAAACCATTTTTAATAGAATATGGTTGAAATATATCTGGCTGACCTCGTAAATTTGTAAAGGAGAGGTAGACATAAGTGGACCAATTAAAATTGTGCTGTTATGACGCATTTAAAAAAACGAATTACAGCGCATAATTTTTTTTTAATTCCCGTTTTTTTTTCAGAAAATATACAAAAGTTATTCAGCTTTTACCCTCTAAAAAATTGGATTTTTGTTTAAAATTCAGTAATTTTATAATTAATTGTTAAAATATAGTATTTAATCTTTATTATTTAACCATTTTTACTGAAACATTCAACTGATTTTGTTGTTAAATAGTCGATTTAATTCTACAAATCATCGAGGTCAGGTAGGTTTGATTTGCCCATAACAAATAAACACAATCGACATTAAAAAAGTTATAAATAAATACTTTTAATAAAAACAGTAAAGAGTCCGATACGATATTGAATCAAATGGTAAAATCAAAAACCAGCGAACGCAAAATTAAACTCAGCTTTTTTTCTCAGCTGACCAATCAGAGAAGACCTTGAAGAAGGGAGAGAAGGTTGCCTTGAATGCGGATATGGAACGGCGTTTAGCGACCGGGCCAAAACCGATCTCAATCCCTAGCTATTAAAAAATTCTGCCTTATATTAAAAATATCAAAAACATGTCGTTT
>JASAMX010026080.1:0-33107 GCA_030248175.1 Microlaimidae sp. YZB2_3
TTTTGGCTCTAGGGTAATTGGACCCCTCTGTCCCCCCAAAAACATCTATGTCGCCAGATAGTAAAATTTGGGGGTTTTTAGAGGCTAAAAATTCAAAATTTTTTAGCGCCTCGCTAATCACTCGGCGCATAAAACATAAGTATAAAACAATTTTAGTACCCCAATTGACCCCCAAAAACCAAAAATTTTTTCCGCTTTGCTTCACTCAGCGGTCACTTTCTATAGTATACATACATATATCTCGCTATTTATCTTGCCTAATGCTAATGTTATTTCAAAGTAACTACAATATTTTTTATAAGTAATAAGTTCTACACAGAAAGCAAAACAAACAATCATATTGGTTGATTTATGTACCTCCCCCCTCCTAAATTTTCCAGCCGCCTATAGCATTGGCTCGGATTTTTTTCATATAGGCAGACAGGCACCCTAAAAAACATGGAGCCGAGATGCTACTTTGGTTTACAATGTGGGTATAGCAAAGGGGTCTGAAAGGTCTCTTCTAAATTCCTTTTTTGTGAAATCCAGGCTCTGCCAATGTGTGCTAATGTATATTTTAACTAAGAAAACATGTTTTTATCGCTAAAAACATTAGATAATAGGTTATTAGGCCAAAAACAGTGTATTATACAGCTTTATCTACGTTTATCTCTGCTTTTTTAACGTTTTCAAAAATTAAGGAGGGGCTCCGCCCCCCCCCAAAATGAAACTCTGGGTATACGTCCCTGCATCGATCTTTTTTGGAAATTTGTAAAAGAAACTTCAAAATGACGAATCAACGCAGTGCACACTTGAACACGCTGATTTTTATGTATAAGACTTTATTCAAACTTTTTTTTTTGAAAATATTTAGATTAAATCAAATAATATATTTTATAACTTTGTTTTTGGTTTGTAAATTCGATGTTTTAAATTACAAGATTGTTTTATTTTATTTTTGCTGCGCGTCTCACTCGTCAGTTTATTTCTTGAAGAGCGGAAAGAATACCTTCCCTTCCAGTATAACATCTTTAGCGACGCAAGGCGAGAAGCTATTTTTTTCGAAGATATTTTACTGGAATGTATTTTTGCAAAAGTTATTATTGCAGAAGAAATTCTTTCCGAAGATTTTATGTAGAATGTATTTTTTCCTAGCGCCATTTATTTGCTAAGCTTCCAACAGAACTAAGAACTTGATTTTGTCTAATAAAATATAGAAAGGGAAGATCAGGTACAGGGAGAATGAGGAAGAAGGAAAGGGGGATGGTCTATGGGGGAATATGGAATACCATCTACATACCCCCCCTTTAAGTTTCTATAATAACACTCAAAATTAATCCAACCTGCCAATTTACAATGCTTCTTTTAGAACCCCCGCTCCCCCCACAGGATACTTATTGCTTAAATTGAATTAATTTTTTAACACCACACTCTCCGTTTTATTATATTCACTTCAAGCTTCTAGGTACCTATGTTTTAATATCTAGATACCTATAGTATTCTAGTTACCTTACCTACAGTGCCTAAATTTCTCCCATGTGGATCTGGCGTCTCCTGGATCATTTGGTAGTGGCGTGTTCAAGCGTAGGAGGGGGGTAGGGCGCCCTTCCGCCAACATCCACTAATTCCAGGCTTTAGCTTTTTTTAATCTTTAGGAGTGAAAACAAATTGTATTTCAATTTAATATTAGGAGAAACATTCCTGATGTTTTTTAAAAGCTAAGCATACTAATAGTTAAAATTCTAAATATTTCCCGCTTGTGGAAAGTTCAAATTGGTTTAGTTTTCTAATCATTATAATATATTATTACCGTTCAATAAAAAGTATACATGTTGAATTAAACTAATTTAAACACACAGGTACTTTAAATTTAAAGGGATAAAAAAACGCCAACGTTTGCTTATCTATATTATCATTTCATGTGATAACCTCACATTTTGTATGTGTTAGAAAATATTTTTTAATCATTATCTTCTACTCATGATACCAAACCCCCCTAAATAAAATCCTTGGCATATTACTGGACATTCTAACTCAGATTTCTCCATGAAGAAGCTGTAAGGGTAACCCTCCATCTCCAACTCCCCCCTGTCCACCAAGGACGGACTCAGGGTTTCATTTGGGGGAGGGATTTCAGTACAAAAAAAGTTTCGGGGGGGGGGGGGCTCGGCCCCCTCCCCAAATTATTGAAAAAATTCAAAAAGCAAGGATAAACGTAGATAAAGCTAAAGCTGTATAAATACACTGTTTTTAGCCTAATAACCTATTATCTAATGTTTTTAGCAGTAAAACATGTTTCTAGTTAAAAATTACATTAACAAACATTGCCAGAGCCTGGATTTTACAAAAAAAAAATTTAAAGACCGTTAAAACCCCCTGGCTAGACCCACACTGTACACCAAAGCAGATGAGCAGCATCTCCATGTTTTTTGGGGTACTTATATGTAAAAAAATCACCGACCCATTGCTATATAGGCGGCTGGAAAATTTAGAAGGGGGAAAGGCATATACACAAATCAAACAAATATGATTGTTTGTTTTGCTTGATGTGTAGTACTTATTGTTTATTTAAAATTATTGTTCTTTTTTCAATAACATTTTAGGCAAGATCGATAACGAGAAATATGCATATTATGGCACTTGACCGGTGAGCAAATCGAAGCGGAAATTTTTTTGCTTTTTTGGGGGTCAATTGTGGTACCAAAACTATTTTATAGTTTGGCGCCGAGCGGTTAGCGAGGCGCTAGAAAATTTTAAAATTTTAGCCTCTGAAAACCCCCAATATTTACCATCTGCTCGACCGTTTTGGGGGGGGGGGCGGGGGGGGGGGCCCCCACCCACCCCTTTCACTTGCCCCCTTGGTGACGTTGCTCCTGTCCACCTATACTCTCACCCATAGGTGGGAGTGAGCACACATAGATAAACAAGAGGGGGTATGGTGGGGCCCACGTCCACCCCTCCCTAGCCTAGAAATTTTGCCCCCCCCCCCTTGAAAAAAATCTAGGAAGCCCCCTTCCCCCAAATTTTTGAATTTTTTAACCCTGACCCCCCTTTAGATTTTAAAATTTGACCCCCCTCCCCTCTCGAGAAAGTTTTAAGTACTTTTTTTATACTAAATTTTCTTTCAACAACGTGAATTTTTGACACAAATTCATGTTTTTACACCCTTTTTTTATACCTAAATATCGCTTTTTATTCAATAAAATGTAGTATTATCTTATAAAAAAACTATTATTAAACATTTAGTGGTTTAAAAGTATTTTGTTTCAAAAATTGGACCCCACCTGACCCCCCTTGAAAGTTGGGAGGGATTCGACCCCCCCTAGGACCCCCCTCCTAGATTTTAAAATGTCATTTACCCGGAGTAAACACCCCCTAGCTTTTTGACCGTGTTTATCTATGTGGGCACATCCCGGATTTGGGGGGGGGGGGGGTGGGGTGTCCCAAAAATTTTTTGGGGGTATACTTCAAATACCCCATTTTTAGCGTTTTTAGTACTAGGACCCCTAAATTTTAGGGGGGGTTCCTGGGTACCCCCAAATTTTAGGAAGGATAGTGTTGGCTATAATCGGGATTTTCGGGGGGGATAACCCCCAACCCCTCTCCCCCACTCTGCCCACCTATGCTCTCACCCTCCAACTCTTTTTTGACCTCCCATAAAACTTTTGCATTAAATATCCTCAAACGAAACTCTTGATATGACCCGATTAAATTATTATTTTAGTGTAAAAAACAATATTTATTAATTAGCGTTTATTACTTATTTTTGTGGTCAATTTTCAAATGTTTTATGAGGATTTGTTGAGATTTTATATTTGTATATAAAATGAAATGAAACCATTTTGATGTGACAAATTTACAATCAAACAAATTGAGTTAATCATAGGTTTATCATTATCAGGTTGTTTATTTATGTCTGGTATAATTTTATTTGTATTTATTAATCACTTGACTTTTTAGCAACGAAATAAAATTAAAAATGAAATGTCTGGCTTCAAAAGGAGAAAATCAAACCGGATTATTAGCATCAGCAAGTCCACAGCAAAAAATGGGAATATCTGTTATTGTAATGATATCTATCGATAAAAAACAGGTACGCACTTGAGTGTCTTTGATTTTCGGTGCTTAGCTCAATAGCCATTGCCAATTTGATAGGTATTTGTTTTTTTTTAATTTATGGGAAAGAAACTTGCTTGCCCGTATGGCGCCAGTCGGAAATTCAGGCATTTCGTTATTTTCAGTCATTTTCCCCGTAGCCTTAGTTTTAGCTCCCCTTAAACGGCGCCTTGGGTGTTTTTGTAAAATTAAATTTATAAAATTATCTTCGTAAAATTAAAATAATTAATTTCTGTAACGTGGAAATGCACGGTCTCACACGCGAGCGGGCGCTCGCCTGTTTTGTTACGCCGGTTGTCTGAGTCGGTGGGGTTTTTGTTCTGCGTGCGGTGCGCGCGTGTTATGCGGCCCAGTGCGTAAATGTGCTAATATAAAAACGGCCCGCGTATCAAAAGGTCGTTGGTTTTTTTACTTGCTTGAAATTGTCCGGCTGCGAAATACGACAAGAAGACCTGAAGACCCCGAGGCAGAACAATCTTTCTAGCCTCTCCCCTGAGCCTATTTATATACCAAAAGCAATTGTTATTTTCTTTAGTAGGCCCCGTCGTATTTCGGCAGTCCTCCGCGGGATTTCTCAGACGACCGGCGTTGGAACCGATTTTAAAACTTTTTGAATGCTTTTGTGTTGTTATTATGTACGTGTGAGACCGGTGCATCTCCACGGTCGAACCTTTGTTTAGATCTAGTTCAAATAGCCCAGTTTTTTGGTTAAATTAACGGCGCTGTTTACTTAATAACGGTTAATTGGGGGTCAAACCCGTTCACCTCGTTACCTTGGCAACTTACGTTTCAAATTGTGTTTTTAACGCGTATGGCTTAAAGCCCATTTTTAGTAAAACCCACCTTAGCCAAAAAGGCCCAAATTAAGTCAAAGGTGTTATCTCACCAACGTTTTGCATTCCTCCCTCCCTTAGGCCTAAGTCGCCGCATCTTTCGCATCTTTTACTAAACGTTTTTATTAGGTTTAAGTGTGTTTTTGTGCCAGCCCAGCGTAAGTCTTTGCTCGGTAATACGTGCTATGTTTGCCTCGGTGTATGCATTCTTTTGGCGCTCATAAAATGTACCCCGTAAAAAGTCGTCCAACATTTTAGTACTAACATTGCGTCAATATCGTTAGCAACTTACTTTACATAACAAGGGTTCGGCTTAAGGAGTACTCGTCCGGCGAGTAACAGACAGACAGGCATTCGTTTACACACATCTGAGCTAGAGCCATTTCACCTTGACGTTCGTTCCGTGTCCGCCAGCGGTTGAAGTCCCCGCACTAAAATATTCACTGTTATCGGCGCGACACCCGATTGCTTAATAATATGAGAAAGAAGTTTCTTGGCCGGACACTCCCTTCCCTGTGGGTGGGCAATCTCCCGGATTTTCGGGGTATAGCCGACCACTAAAATTTAGGGGCCGCGAGGGGGGGTATCCCAAAAAATTTTTTTGGGATATACCTTACTCAAATACCCCATTTTTAACGTTTAGTACTTGGACCTCCAAATTTTAGGGTAGGGTGTCCAAACCCCTGAATTTTAGGAATGGGGGTGTCTGCAGTAATCGAAATTTTTTTCTTAGGGGGAAGGGGGTTGGTAGGCCTCCCCTGTCCACCTAGTTTTTTGCTTTTGACCCTCTCTAGATTTTAAATGTTTCCACCACGGGTCGACTCGACCCCCCAAAAAAGTCAAGGGATCGGACCCCCTCCTAGATTTGAAATGCTATTTTCCCAGGGGCACAGAGGCATTTATTTAAAGGGGGGAGCAAGCAGGAAAGAAGGAAAAAAAAGAAGTGAAAAAAAAGGACAAAAAAGAGAAATTTAAGTAAAAATAGGTCTAAAATGGCTTAAAATGCGTAAAATTTTTGGGTACTTTTTCATTTTTGGGCGCGGGGGGAGGGGATAAAACGAGGGGGGCACAGCCACTAATATTTCGAGAGGAGGGGCCATTTTCAGACCGTGCACAGTTCTAGGATTGTCCAGTCCAAAAGTCCAGCCAGACCCATGAAATTTAAGTGTTTTTCATCAGTTTTAGGGTTTTTTTGGAGGGGAGATCATAATCTCCTCTCGCCGCTCTCGCCCCTTCTGCCCTCTTATGTTTGCCTCCTTCGGTATAAGATGAATTTTTTATCGGGAAATGTCTTGTTTGTATGTGCAGTTGTGCACATACAAACAATACATGACCTGTGCACGGTCCGATAATCCCTCCTTATTATTAGTGCTCCCACCACCGCTCAGAAATAAAAAAAAACAAACTAAAAGTATGCAGACCAATGCACGGTCTGGAAATACTCCTGGCTTTATTGAAAGATTTGCTCCCCCCCACCCCGCCCAAAAATGAAAAAGTACCCAAAAATTATGGCGCCGTTTTTCACCTATTATGACGCCATCATCGCGAAATGTTTGCAGTTTTTAGCCTATTTCAATGCATTTTAAGCCATTTTAGACCTATTTTTACTTAAATTTCGCTTTTTTGTCCCCGTTTTTTTCTTTTTCTCTTTTTTCTCCTTTTCTGCAGTTTTCTCTTTTTTCTCTTTTTTCTCCTTTTCTGGAAGGGTCTGCAGTTTATCTCTTAGTTTACAATTTTAATAGTTTTTTAGTTTTTATTTCAGTATCCGGTCAAAAGTCCTACAGTTAGTCTGAAACAACCTAGAGGTTTGACAGAAGAAGGTATTCAAATGGTTGAAGCTCAACTTGTTTCACTTATTGCAGATAATCAGGATCAAAATATTCTGTTCGAAATATTTCAGGTAACATTTCCTTACCTTATAAAATTTAGTGAATAAAAATTTAAGAGATTGGTTGTATATGGTTAAAAATACAATTAAGCTCAACAAAATCTGATTATTGATTTTCTTTAAAATCTGGTTATTAATTTGATTGGTTTGTTATAGACCAGTTTCAAAATTTTTTCGTGGGAAACTCTGAAAGTATGAAAAAAAGCAACCCAAGTTAATTGTTTGATTAATTTTTAATTATTTAACTAAACACATTTTTGGCATTGCTATAAAAACTAAAATTCATTAATAAAAATACGGTATTTTGCATTCATAGATTTTTTTTGGAGGGGTGTTAAAGTCTCCCCAGTGCCAATATTTTTAACTTTTTTTCTCTCTAAAAAAACATAGGACCCCCTCCATAGCTCGAAAAGCTGTTTTGGTAGTAAGCCATGGCGTCCAGTCGACGTTTATCCTTAGTTTCTAAGGCCCTCGCCAGTTAAAACGTTTTTAAAGCAATTTCTGTTGTTAACATAGGTGGGCAGTCTTTAAAATGGGGGGTATACCCGACCCCCAAAGTTTGGGGGGTGTCTCAAAAATTTTTTAGTGTTTTTAGTACTGGGACCCCCCAAATTTAAGGGGGAGGGGTTTCCGGAGGGTGTACCCCTAATTTTCAGGGAGGAGAGGTGTCGGCGGTAATCGATCATTGTTTTTAGGGGAGAAGGGGGTATAATAACCCCCAACCCCCCTCCGCCTGCCCGCCTATTGTTTTTAATGTTGGTGTTTTTGTTCAGACAGTTCAAGACTATTTGAATAATCACGACTGCCCGGCGGTGCCTTGCTCCATTTGTCTTTCCGAATTCGCGCCCGAAGACTCAGTGACATTCACCCCCTGCGACCACCAGTTCCACAGTCCCTGTCTGGCCCGCTGCCTTCGTCACCAGGCCGAGGACATCGCCCGCAAACGCCGGGAAACCTTGCCCCATTTGCTCAGCGAATTTACGGACGTAAGAAAAGGAAGACTGACTACTTTTTTTTGTAAAATCTGTTTGTGATATGATTTGCCATGTTTACTTTTCTTTGTTGTTTATTTGTTTAAAAAAAGCACAATGTTCCCACCCAGTCCTTTTATCCAACTATGTGCCCAGCGTGTCATAAGCGTATTCATCACAGTGAACGAGCATTCACATATGCGAGCTTTTTGGTTCTTGTTTTGAACGCAAAATGTTCGCACGTTTATAGTCATATAAAGAAGTTCGTGACACATAGGCAAGACCTTGCCGGTTTGAGAAGTACCAAAACCTACCTGAAAAACGATTAAGAAAATCTGCGACTAAGTTAAGTCTAAGCAGAACCTAAGCTAAGCCTAAGCAAAATCTAAGCTAAGCTTAAACTAAGTCTTAGCAAAACTTGAGTCTGAGCAAAACTCAAGCCTAAGCGAAACCTAAGCCTAATCAAAAGCTAAGCTAAGTCAGCCTAAGAAAAACCTAAACCTAAGCAAAATCTAAGCTAAGCCTAAGCTAGGCAAAACCTAACTTAACTCCTCCCCTGTCATTTTTGGGGTAGGTTTTGGCCTTCGGCTGCTGGTTTCTTAAATACAGATAATAAAATACTGATACTTTTCTGTTGTTGTGTTTAGACAATAGTGTGTCCGATTTGTCGCAGCGAACTGCGAGATCCCACCTATCTAAACCTGATCGACTGCTGCGGATCAGAAGATGAAGAGGAGCAGCCGTGCAGCAGCCAGCAGGTGTGCTTTTCGATTTATAAAACTATAATGCATAATAAGACCACGCAAAACCGCTTTATTGTATAATTATAAAAAAACAACCAATCCATACACATACAACTTTATGTGTACAAAATCCTAGCGTATTATTGATTGTTAACTCTGCTTACAAAATTATACTATTGAATTCTTACACAGACTGCAGCTTCTCATCACTCAGCACGCAAAACTACTTTATTCTATAATTATAATAAAAAAAACAATCCATACTCGTTCAACTTTATATAAAAAAAATTTGTTGAAGCTATATATCCACATGTTATTCCTCTTTTTTTTGATAGTAAACTTTCTAGAGGGAACATAAAAAGCAGGCACTTAATTATGTACTGTGCTCTGTCTTTTTATATCCCCATCAGCAAGTTATTACTGTAACGTCCCGTCTGGTTGTTCTGTTTCTTCTTAAGGCCCTATTCGGTGGTTAGTCTTGTGGAAGGACGTTACACAGTCTTCGTCTTAAGTGTGTGTGCTAAATGTTTACTAAGTCGTGTATAGGAGACAAAGCAAACGTATTTATATAGCACAGTCTTTACAACCCACAATTAGGCCTTGCTTCTTTGGCTTCAGTCTTCTAAGTCCCAAAGTCTGGAAAGTGGGAACTTCTAAGGAGTTCTCACTGTCTGACACAAACGGTTTCACAGTCTTAAACGGAGCTGGCTTTGGAGTTAGTTTTTTCTAACGTTCTAATATCAAGCCAAATATAAATTATAACTCCAGAAACCGATCTTCGGCTTGAATACTCTCTTGTCCACGTCATTATTCCCGGGGACTTGGCAAGGATTTTACATTCCTCCCAAGTCGCCGTGATCCAGGCTAGACAAGTGGGCAGCTCAAAACTCCGAAACTATTTTTGCCAGACAGGCAAAAACTACTAAGTTTTTATAAATAAGTTTTGATTTTATTTTAAATTACTAAAAGTTTTATAATTAATTTTTACTAAAATAAGGGTTATTACATTATCCCCCCTCCAAAGAAAACTGTGCCCTCACAGTGAACGTCATCCCAAAGAAGAATGACATCCACTCTTAGCTCAGCAAAAAATACACAAATTAAATTTTAAATTAATACATTTTTTTTAATTTTTAGCTTTTGCAAAAAAGTTTTGGTTTTAGTTAGAAAAAATAGCTAAACGGTTTGAAATTAATTATAAATATTAATACATGTTGCATTTCCAAAAAATCCTAATCCTAGGCCTTTAATTAAATAATCATTTTTCTTGTTCTAAAAATTCGTGGTCATAAAATTTGAAGTTGTTGGCGTGAATATCAGCTTCCGAATGTAGGCAAAAAATTATTTTTTTGTTAAAGGTCAATTCTTCTGGCATTAGATTTGTTGTGACTGTAAGCAGTAAATAACGGAAGTCTTCATAATGTTGTGTTTGTAGAACATAACGCTTTAATGCGCTTTAGTGTAAAGTTATTTTTTGTAGAAGTGTTTATAATTTTCTTATGTTGCTTAATTATATAGCTGATTACTTCCCATTTATTTTCAATTTTCTATTTTTTTTCTGGTGCGTATTCTTGTAGTTATATGTGTTCCTTTTTAAGTTTCAAGAGTGTGTGATCATCAGTCAGTCCCATAAACATGTAAATATATTTGTTGACTATTCATTTTCTCAAGCGCTAAATATGTCCCAAAGCAATATAATAGATAAGGCCTTTTTAAGAGTATTCATATCGTCCGCTTTAAATTCATGTGGACATTTTTGAGCTTCAATTGAAAAGCGTTTTACAATCTCAGTTATCAATTAAAACTCTTCAGACTGGTTTTTTCCGTTGGAAGGCGTCTGGCTACCTCAGGTCCTAACTGGAACTTTTCAGACTTTTTTCTTCAGTTGGAAGGCGTCTGTTTGCCTCAGGATCTCAACTGGAACTCTTCAGACTTATTTCTTCAGTTGGAAGGCGTCTGTTTGCCTCAGGATCTCAACTGGAATTCTTCAATTTTCAGATCTTCTGCTAGCAGGCTTCAGTTGGAAGGCGTCCGGCTGCCTCAGGTCTCAACTGGATTTCCTTTTTTCTTGATTAGATAGATAGAGCTCTCTTCTTCCTAGCCGATGTCAAACCTGGTCTCCAGGGGAAGGTCGCTTCTCTTGCACCTCAGGTCTCCCTAGCCGAATGACAACCTGGTATCCAGGAAGGATTTTCCAATTTTTATTTTCAAGCTTGGTATCTGGGGGAAGGTTGATTTCTATTGAACTGCACCTCTGAATCTCCCCAGCCGCTTGGTTGAGTTTGTCTTCTTATCCAAAAAAACAGGTGGTGCGCTCTGAACAGGTTGTCCCAGGGATTGCTGCAGTCAATCCTGGCAACAGTGAAACCTGTCAGAGCGCTAAGTCAGTGATTGCTTGACTGTCGCTAGTTCAGGCAATGGATACGCTTGGTTTAGTTTTTCTGGATGAAAGACACTCTGTTCAGGCAGAGGTTTCTGAGTTTCAGTTCAGCAGAAGGCAGTTGACGGCTTCAGAACAGTTAATGCAAGCTGCAAGGACGTTTGGATGTTAAAGGAGGTCCAGAAAGCTTTTGGCTTAGTTAAGGCGGATTTAGACAGGCACAGAAATTGAGAAGGCAGTTGAAAAAGCCATCCAATAATCTATGACAGGCCAGGACAAGCGTTAGATCAGCAAAGACAGCTTTTGAAAGTTGTTTGAGCAGGCGTTAATTTCGCAAAGGCAGTTTCAGAAACTTAGATTCGTCAAGCAACGTCTTGGCAATCTGCTAGGGCGTCTAGTAAATGAAGGCGACCTGGAAAGGCACTGACAATAACCAGCCAATTAACTAGTGGCTTCTGTCCTTCTGATCACTCAACTTGACCACTGAGGTAGATCTAAGAAGAACGATGTTGTCTGACTCCTGAAGGCAGCTTTGGCAGGCAGGTATCGCGTCGGTCTGGGCTGTCACCAACTGTAACGTCCCGTCTGGTAGCTCTTTTTCTTCTTAAGGCCCTATTCGGTGGTTAGTCTTGTGGAAGGACGTTACACAGTCTTCGTCTTAAGTGTGTGTGCTAAATGTTTACTAAGTCGTGTATAGGAGACAAAGCAAACGTATTTATATAGCACAGTCTTTACAACCCACAATTAGGCCTTGTGGGGGCACAATCTTCTTTGGCTTCAGTCTTCTAAATCCCAGTCTGGAAAGTGGGAACTTCTAAGGAGTTCTCACTGTCTGGCACAAACAGTTTTAGAGTCTTGACCGGAGCTGGCTCTGGGAGTTAGCTTTTTCTAACATTCTAATATCAAGCAAAATATAAATTATAACTCCAGAAGCCGATCTTCGGCTTAAATACTCTCTTGTCCACGTCATGATTCCCGGGGACTTGGCAAGGATTTTACATTCTTTCCAAGTCCCCGTGATCCAGGCTAGACAAGTGGGCAGCTCAAAACTTCGAAACTATTTTTGCCAGACAGGCAAAAACTACTAAGTTTTTATAAATAGGTTTTAATTTTATTTTAAAATATGAAAACTTTTATAATTAATTTTACTTAAATTGGGATTACTACAATACCACGACAAAGAAATCACCAGAACTGCCACATAAGCTTTATAAGGCGATTATGAGACGCCCTATAAAAGCTACAGAAACAGCCGGATTAAGCGAAAAGTGAAGCTAAAAATAAAAAATTAACTTACCTAACCACTAAATCAAAGACAAACAAAAAGGAACTCAAGCGCCAGGATGAAAACAACACAAGCCATCAAAAAAGCCACACGGCACAGGAGTCCACCAAGGGGGCAGGGGGGGGGGGGGTATACCCCCCGCCCCAAAATGATGCGACACCCCAAAGGGGCGCCTCCCAAAGAAAAAAAAAAAAAAAAAATTCCCCAGCACAAGGTCCTTCCCATACCTATACCTAAGTCCCCCGCACGCAGCAATAAATTCCCGCACACAGCAAAAAGCAACGAACCACCACAAAGAAACACCAAACCACAACAAGCAAAACGCCCATAAACACAGAACAGCCAAAGCAAAAAACAAAAAAAAAAATTAACTACCTAACCACAAATCAAAGACAAACAAAAAGAACCAACCCAATCAAAACAACACAAGCCACAAAAAAGCCACACTGCACAGAGTCCACCAAGGGGGCAGGGGGGGGATACCCCCGCCCCAAAACACACACCCCCCCAAGAGCGCCCCCAAAAAAAAAAAAAAGAAAAAAAAATTCCGCGCCGCCGAGATACCTTCCCAACCACCAAACCCCACCGGCAAAACCCCACCAGCACTAGTTTTTCAATTTCAAATCGATTATCCCATTCAGTTTTAATAAAGAAAAGGGAAGTTTTTTGAGTTGAAAATATTTTGTTTAATTAGAAACTATGTAATTAAAGTAAAATTTGCTTAAACTTGCTCTTATATATATTTGTTTTTAATTGTTACATATTAAGTAAATTAATTAAGGATTTTAACAAGTTTTGACAAAAGTATAAAAAAGACGTTAATAGAAAAGACCAATTAAAAATTGCATTTCGCCCCTAATCTTAGATGCAAATTTTTAATTCCCAACGAGAAAGATAGAAGTCGGGGCTCCTCAGTAAGACCAGCTATTTTTAGCGTTGGGTGTCTTATATATTTATATAAATAATTTTTGATTTACTTTTTTAAATTTTTATTTAAATAATTTTAATTTTAATTAATATATTTAAAGTTTTATTTTTAGTTTGAGTTTTTATGTATTTTATGTCTACTTATGCTTATAGTTTAATATATAAAAATGTTTTATTAAAAAAGAGAGCTAACCTGTATTCCATCTTCTAACTGGGTGTTTGTTGAAGTCCGTTTTTTTGCTTTCTGCATAGGTAGAGTTTCCAAAAAATCATCCATGGATGTATGCTGTCCTAAATAATGCATAATAATTAGCAAATAAAGTACAAATTGCTAAAAGATTTTTTTAAAAAACAAATACAAAATATTTATATAATTTCTATAATAAATTTCAAAAGCATTTTTAAATTTAAAATTAAAATAATAAATAAAGCAATTTACCAGAAAGGAATCGTATCTAAATACATAAAGACATATTTAAAAATTTTTTAATAAATTATAAATAAAAAATCATAAGACGACAAAGAATAGTAGCTTACTTTTTTCGGTAATAGTTTTTTTATTAAAAAAGCCAATAATTAACGGTAAATAACAGTATATCGGTAATGATTTTTTAAAAAAATGGGAAGGTTTATATACTACTTTTTATAAAGCCGATTATGTTATTAAGAACTATTGCATTATATTTTGAAAGTTGAAAATCCTTTGTTATGTATTCATTTACTTAGTTTTTTCATGAATTAACCACCAAAGTTAATCTTTTTATGGTTTAAATATAAGTAATTATGCAAATTATTGCTATGTAAACAACTAGTTCTTTTTGATGTCTACGTGATTACAGACGTATTTGATTTTCTAACAAGGGAAAATTCTTGAATAATAAATGAGTTGTATTGCACACTTTACCGTAAGTGTTAACATAAGATTTACATTTTATTGCATAATGTATATAATATTAATTTACAAACATATAGACTAACGAATTAAAAAATTTTTAACTTACCCTTTAGTTTAGTAAGATTATGTATAAAACCTAATTGAGTTTGTTGTAAGCAACTACAAAGCCGAAGCAATGTAGAGAGACAGGGGGCAACCACAAAGCCAAAGCTAAGTGGAGATACTAGATACCCAACACAAGGTAAAACCATTGTGTGAGTATTTTTAAGTTGTTAATAAACAAAATTTAATTCTAATATACAACTTTTTAGAAACTTTATAAATTGTTGAAAATTTATTATACCATATTTTGAGAATATAGATTTATAGTTTTTATAACATTTACATAGTTGTTTATATAATTCGTTGATCGTATAACCTAAATCAAGAAATTCTTCAAATAAAATTTTTATTTTGTCGCCAAAAAAATGTTTTTTGGAGCAAATGCGTGCAACTCTTATAATTTGACTATAGAAAACGTTTAACCCAAGGTTACTACTAACATTACTTGATTTAAAAACATATTTTATAACCTTAAAGTTGTAAGCATCCGTTTTGTTAAAAAGATTAATATCAAGTTTATTGTAATTATTAATTTTTATATCTAAATCTAAGAAATTACAAGTACTAAAACAAAAATTAGTTACATCTAAAGGTAATTCTTTTGGATAAATTTCTTTACATATATTAGCTATAGTGTTACAGTTAAAGCTTATAATATCATCTATATATCTGCATGTGTATTTAGCTTTAATACGACTTCTTATATTAGATTTTAAGTATATAAATTCCATATAAGATAAAGTAAGGTCAGCAATTTGTGGTGAAGCGTTACCAAACCTACTTTTGAAAGACTGGGGAATGTTCGAGGCAGGTCCAAACTGCCTCAGAGGCAGCTAAGAGGCAGGGTGGAAGCAGATAAAACTGTGTCAGAGGCAACTAGAAGGCAGGGTGGGGGCAGGGAAAATTGCCTCAAGGTAGGAAGGAGACAGGAGGTGTTGCTTCCTATGTTAAAGCATATACAGGTTAGGAGGCAGGCAGGAGGCAGCTCAAACAGCATCGGAGGCAGATAGGAGGCAGGTAAATTTTAAATTGAGGTCGATAGGAGACAGCAAAATTTCCAATGGAGGCAGGTAGGAGGCAGCTATAAAATCCGTTTGCCAATTAAGACACTAAATAATACCGCGAGATAATAAAAAATGTGTAAAAAATCATCATCATCATCATCATCAAAGTTTATTCTAGAAATATACGATCAAAAAAAACAAACAACAATGATATAATTGCGAACCGATCACGGTCGCTAAACATGACAAAGAAATGGTTTACTCTAGAATGTGACTCAAAGGCTTAATTAGTAAGCACTAAATTGAGCCACTTTGAATACTTTTTCTAAATATTTTAATGGACGGGGCTGAGACTTGGTTTTGCGTTAACATATTCCATTTTGATATTACTCTGTTAGAAAAGAAATATTTTCTTATGTTTATTCTATGCTTTTCCATTTTTAGTTTGTAAGAGTGACCTCTTGTCTGATTTTCATTAAAAGTGAAAAAAGTATATCGATTATTATTTGTGGTTTCATGTATAAGTTTATAACATTCAACAAGATCTTGATTTGCACATCGCTCTTCAAGGGTGAGTAATCCTAAAAATTTTAACCTTTCCTCGTATGAAACTTTTTTTAAATGGCATCTTTGAAATAGTCTTCTGGTGTATGACCGCTGGACTCTTTCTATACAAGCTATGTCTCGCTGTAAGTATGGATTCCAAATCACGCTAGCATATTCTAGTTGAGGCCGTATGTATGAGGTGTAAGCGCGTAAAAAACTAGAGATACAACTTGAATTAAAAGATCTAAAAACTAATGCAACAGTTTTTAAAGATTTAAAATTTAATCGTCAAAACATATGGAAGTACGTCTTTTGCTTTAACAAGTACAGTTTAATTTTTAGACTGTTTTAAAGACGGCTCTCGAACCTGCTTCCAGAAGACTGAAGACAGGTAAAACTGCCTCAGAGGCAGCTAGAAGGCAGGCTGAAAGCAGATAGGAGGCAGATGTTCATGCATCCTATGTTGAAGCATATACAGGATAGGAGGCAGGTAGGAGGCAGGGAGGGGGCAGGTAGGAGACAGCAAACTTTCTGATGGAGGCAGTTAGGAGGCAGGTAAAAACCGTTCTTCCCAATTGAGGCACCCTGTCCTTACCGGGCTAAGAAGTAATTTAATTAGTATTTTTTCCGCACTAAACTCAAATGCCAGAAGGCGACAAATAAAAAAAAACTAAGACTAAATTTAAAGTTTAATTGTAAATACCAGCTTAAAGTGTAAACTTAATCACATAAGAAGTCTTTTGATCTTTTGTTTGTGTAAAAAACCTAATATTAAGTTTAAAATAAGCTGTCAAAAACAACACATATAAAATTTGGAAGCATTCCAAGCTTTTATGGTGGCAGCAGCGGATTTTTAAATCAAAACTGTTTTAAAAAAATGCTTAACGTCTCTTCGGACAGTTTTTATTGCAGAGCGTTTAGTGGTAAACCAATTGCAATAAAGAGCAAAAATTACCTATTTTTATTTACACACAATTTTTTTTGAATTATTATACTTTTGAGTATTATAATATTTTAAGATATTCAAATGACGAAAATTTGACTAATTGGCGAAAAGCAGACAACAAATCCTGTTTACAATAATGATACTTTTTGAATTTATGTGAAATAAATTTTTAAAATTTTAAAAAAATAAAAAAAACATTATTAAAATCAAAAAAGAAATTGTGGACAAATCTGTTTTATGTGGGAATTGATCTCGGGACCTTTCAAAAAATTGACGACCCGCTAACCGACTATGACACTGCTACCATGGGATAATGAGCTCTAAAAGCGATTTATAAACAAACACTCTGAAATAAAATGATAAAACGCACGACGCACGACAGAACTATTTATGCGTAAAAAAAATACAAAAGATGTTATGGCCTTCCAAAAACTACATATTTCAATAGAAATATACTATCTGGAGCTTTAAATTTTACCAAATTAAATTCAATCGAAGTTTCACCGAAATTTTGGAAAAATTAACCCCCATTTTTCACGGAAAATTGTATATTAAACCATAAATACAACAGTATTCAATTTAATTTTTACGTACGTGAAAAAGGGTAACGGTGTCTCCCTATCGGAAGTATTTTTTTAATAAATAGTGTGCAGTAAATATTTTTAAGGGTTTTAAAAAAATTTCATTGCAATTTGATTTTTAATATCAATTATTTCAATTACTTACAATAATATAATGAATGTTCACTTTATAATCGTGATATTTCTGCCTTTTTAACACTCATATAAAATTTTTAGTGAAATATTACTGTATTCCACGAGATCTCGTATGCCAAAAATCGCGATTTTTCATACTTAAGAAAACTGTCCGGAGAGACCTTAAAAGTCGATTTTTTTTAATTTTCTAAGTTATTTTGATTGGAAAACATAGAATTAAGGTATAACTTTTACAACGAAAATTTCAAATGTCATAGCTAAAAATGTTTTTTTTGCGTTTTTTTATTTGCAATCATGTTATCCGTTTGTTAACAAAAAAACATGTTTCTAAATATTATGGCCCGCTTGCATCATAAATACTTAAATCCGACGCTTAAGTTCCTTATTAAGTAGTGAGTAGCCAGTTACTTTGCTTATTAGCTTAAAAAATCGGATTGCACATTTAAACTTTTTAACGAAGTTGTTATTTAAGTACCATTGTAGTCAATCCACTAGGTATTTCAACATTTTTGCTGCGCGACTTAAATTTAAAGTTTTTAAATTTAAAATCAAATGGTACAAAATATTTCAGATACTTATTAAAAAAGTGTGCCAATTGGTCTGATAAGCACAAATACTTTTTGATGTTTAAAGTTATTTATGACACAGGTTTTTTTGAACATTAGTAATCCTATAACCCAAAAGCAAAAAAAATTTGAAATTTTCGGAATATTTGAAAATTTTGTTTATAAAAAGGCTCCTGCTGAAAAAATAAGTCACATAATAGTTATGAAACAAAAAAGAATAATAGCGGTGACATTATTATAAACAATGCTCTCTTACCAAAATGTTTTATTTTTGTTAAAGTAGACTGTTTTGGTAATTAATTTTTAATTTCGTTTAATGGATTCCCTTATCCCGCCAGTGAGAGGGTTCCTTAAGTGTAAAAACAGATTTAACCTTTCTTCTACCTGCCGTCATTAAAAATTTTGATTTAGGTCACAGAGGCTTTTGGTATAAAGTGATGTGCACTGGGGGAGATGGTAAATTGGACGACTGTGATTGCGCTCGACAGGGAACATTGGACACAACACTGCCTGGAAATCAGGTTAGATTTATCTTAGAAAATAAAAACATATTTTTTATTTAAAAAGTCATCTTGTCGAGAAAACATTTGTGAAGTGAAGCTGAAGTCTTCTAGGTTGAATTTAAAAGGGGTAATTATTCTCTCAAAACTAAAAAAAAGGAATGAAAGTGCCACGTCAGGATTTTAAGGACCCTCAAAATGTCATATAGTATTTGTGATCACGTCCTATATGTTTTGCTCTGTAGGAATGGTTGTGGGAGGAGCTAATAGAATCACTTTTAGCCAATTAGTGCTTGTGAAAAAATTATTCTCTAATGAATGAAAGATCTCCTTTTTTCATAAGCACTACTCTCTTAAACAACTTATTAAATTTACAAACACCTGTTTTTGGTTTTTTGCCTGATTTGCCCCGATTAAATAATTTCTACAATTTTTGAACAAAGTAATTTTTGAAAAACCAAAAACTTAAAGTAGTTTTTAGGTAGTTGGTTAAAAAATAACAATTATTGATTAGTTTAATAATAATTTTTGTTGCTTTTAAACTAAAATTAATTTAATCGGGGCAAAAAACCAGCAAGTCCGTTAAGAGAGTAATTGGCTAAAAGTGATTCTATAACATTATAACTCTGTAAAGAATATTAACTCTGAACAATTTGCGTTTAAACGGGAGGGTTTTGACTATCATGTGAAAGCCAAAATTTAATTCTTGTTTTATTTAATAAAATTCACCTAAGAATTTTAATCGCTTTGAAATGTCATATAGTATTCGTGATCACGTCGTATATGTTTTGCTCCGGTGAGGAGCAGCGGCAAAACAGGGCTTCAAAATGCAGGCGCGAATATGGCTAAAAAAATGCAGCGCAGGCCAGTTATTATAAAGGCGCCGGCGCATTATTAGATATAAATGCGGGCGTCCAATTATGCGAGCGGTGTCTTTTTATGCGCACTGAATCCCTTGGGTTTAGAACAATGGGTTTTGACCAGCGTGTTTATTTTTGATTCTATATAATCTTGTTTTCTTTGCAAAATGCATAATTTTTGCTTTTTCTTGTAGATAATTTTAATTTAAGTTTAAAAAAGTGTAACGGAAATTTTTTTTATCTAAAAAACGCACATGAAAAACCTTGGATGTTTTTAAAACCTCGAAAAAACCTACATTTATTAAATAAGATGAAAAAAATATTGAGATTTTCACTGTTTTTGAGAAAAGGCAAGATCCCACTTCTTTATTAGTTCACTAGATATTCTGTACGGATAGCAAGTTCAATCTGTTATTTTAGCGGTATACAGAACAACTGGCTGAAATTGAATGTCACCAATATTTTGTAAAAAAAATACTCCTGTTTTTCCTGAGTGTTTGTTTTATTTAGACAAGAGGTAAGATCACGCTTCACAACATAGCTCTAGAAATCTCACCTAAGGACAACATGTTCAATCTGTTCTTCCAACGGTACTACGCCCCCTTGTTGAGGTTAAAAGTGACGAAAGTTGTGGCGGGGGTTTCCTACTTGTTCTATTTGGGTATGGCTCTGTGGGGAACCTCCGCTGTTCAGGTGGGCATGAACTACGCGGAACTCCTCCCTGATTTTTCCGTCAGCACCCGTTTCTTCAGGGACTACTCTGATTATTTCGCGGACAGTATAGCGCCCGACTTAGAAGTTATGATAAATGGACTGGACTATAATACAGAGGCGGCCCAAAGCGAATCTTTTAGGTCAGTATTTAATTTAATTTTAAATTTTGATGTTAATGTTAATAAGTTCTATTTGAAGTTTTAAGTTTAAGTTAAGATTTTAAAATTTAAGTTACAGTAAAATCGAATAATGTTTTTCATTAGTTTTTTGGTTTTATTAAAATCATCTGTAAAAACCTCATATAAAAAAGAAGCAAAAATGTATATTGAACATTTTTTAATTAAACTAAGGCGTTGGTTTTATCTAATACAGATCATTTGTGCTATCAATTATTCCATTTATCAATAGTGTTTATTATTCATTAAATTTTTATTTTAACATAAATGAAAATGAAATTTAAAAATATAAATAACTACCAAAAATCAAAATAACACCCACCCACAAAATATTTTATTTAATTATAAAATGATGCACACTTGCAACAAAATTTAAAATTTAAAACGTTGTATTTTAATTATGCCAAAAAGGTTTCTATTTTATTTATTTTATTTATTTTATTTCTCTAGCGTCCTTCGATTTCCACCTCGTTTTCCCCGCAATATTGCTGCAAAAAATTTTTTCACTGAAAAATAACCCTTATTAGAATATAATGTTTGTTGGTCTGACATTTACGTAAAAAACATTAATAAACAAAAAAAGAAAAATTTTATAAAGGAGATTTTAGCACTAAAAAATAAAATAATTAACAATAAACTTAAAAGAAAAAAGATGCATTATTTCAAGTTAATTGTGATAAAAACAGAGCTCATAAATAAAAAGTGTGGAATGGTAGGAAAAAATTTAAAATAAATGTATAAATAGTTACAAGCAAGAGAAACACAAAAAATATAAAAAGTAAATTAAATATATATTTATTTTTCAATTTATAAAAAATAAAAACATGAAAAAATATTTTTCGCTCCTTAGCTTACACATATTTTTTGAAAACTTCTCTTAAAAATGTAATAGCAGGAGCTCTTCAGTAGTAACCATTACATTACTTAAGGAGTATATAATTAAAGTATAATAAAAGATTTTTTAACATATTTGTGTAGATATGTATATTAATAAAATATAAACAAAATAAAAAACAAACCTGAGAAAAAAAAAACGAGAAAAAATATTAAAAAAACCGAATAAAAATACCTGTGGCGTGATTCCTTTGTCTGCGTGATTTCTTTGAGTCAGACGACCACTGTGTTTAAAAATATTTAACACTGAACAAGTTCCGTTTAAATGGGACGGTTTAGACCATCTTAAAAACAAAAGAAAAAATAGGCTGAGCACTGAATAGTTTTGTTCCTTTTCCTCATTATCATGCTTCCGAGCTTCGGCCATTTAAAGCGGAAGAGCTCCGAAACTTAGGATCTCCGGCTTTTAAATGAGTGATTTTAAACTAATTCCAGCATGAAATACATTTTAAGTTTCTCTATATGTATTTTTAGGATTATTTTCATCGTTTAAATAAGTTTTTAAAAAATCGGTTGAAAAAAATTTTTGATAACAAAAAAATTTGACAGCATAATTTATTGCATCACTCTTTAATTATTTACGAAATTAGTTCAAAATTAGGACGGAGATCCAGAACTCAGAGCTCTAAAGAACATCACTTGCACCAAGAATGCATAAGAGTAGAGAATGTCCGACTGTGTGTTAAACAATTGTTCAAATTGTAGGTAGATTATTCCACGGTGTGGATTTTTTATCACGTAAAAAAATCCACAACGCGTTGTGGAATAATCTACAATTTGTTGAATAATCTACGTGACAATTTTTCTACGGAATACTGTAGAAAATTCCACGCTTTTGCTTGAATTTCCACATGTAGATAATTCTACATTTTATCTTGCGCCTGTAAACAAACAAAAAATGCGAACGGAAATCTGTACAAATTTCTGTGGAATAATCCACAGTTTTGTTGACAATCCACGTGATAATCTTTCCACATAACACTGTAGAAAATCCTACGCTTTTTGTTGAAGTTTCCACATGGAAAATGTGAAATAATCCACACTGTGGAATATTCAACATGTTGACGGAGCGTTTGCGAACAGAAAAAAACAACGAAATATGAAAAAAACTGTGAAACTTCGAAGAGAATGCAAGGTGGAAACCTGCTTTATTCGACATAATCGTTGTAAAAAAAAAACTATTTTATATAAAATGATAGGACGCTTACAATTTTTGTAAATATTTACCAAATGATTTCTAAAAACTGACTTTAGAGTGTGATTTTAGGTTAATTAGCGTCTGCAAACCAATCGATTTTTTGTTAAATTAAAACGCACTGAAAACCAAAGAGGGGTAAATGAACGTGTGGTAATAAAAGTTAATAAATCGAAATGTGTTTTAATTTTTCAAAGCAGAAAATAACTGGGCAATACTGCTAACTGTAACAAATTAAAAAATGTAAATTTAAAAAATAATATTTTAAATGGTTTTGGATAAAAAAGTAAAAACACGCGCAGCGGGGGTATAGAACTCGGTGCCCATCAGTGCTAGTCGAAAGCTCTACCACCGAGCTAAGGAGACATTTAGTTCTGAGGCGTAAAACGGGTTTATAAATCAAAATGACAACTGTGAAACTTCGAAGAGAATGCAAGGTGGAAACCTGCTTTATTCGACATAATCGTTGTAAAAAAAACTCTATTTTATATAAAATGATAGGACGCTTACAATTTTTGTAAACATTTACCAAATGATTTCTAAAAACTGACTTTAGAGTGTGATTTTAGGTTAATTAGCGTCTGCAAACCAATCGATTTTTTGTTAAATTAAAACGCAATGAAAACCAAAAAAGGGGTAAATGAACGTGCGGTAATCAAAGTTAATAAATCAAAATGTGTTTTATATTTTTAAAGAAGATAATTTGGGAATATTGCTATAACAATTAAAAAAAATATTTAAAAATAAACTAGATTCTAAATGGTTTTGGTTAAATAAGTAAAACAAAAATTTACGGATTTCGAACCAGGGACCTTAGTGCGCTAACAGGACATCTTTCCGATTGGCGTTAAAAGGCTTTATAAATCAAAATAACGACTATGAAACTTTAAAGAGGGAAAACCTTATTTATTTTGAACGTAAGAATTCTAAAAAAAAACTCCATTTTTTTATAAAATGACACGACGCTTAATATTTTTTTAAAAATATACCAACTGATTTCTAAAATCTGACTTGGGAGTGTGTAATTTGTCAATAAACGTCAAAAAACCTATCATTTTTTTTATTAAATGAAAACGTGAATTAGTTATTGTTCAACTAAAATGTGAAGTGAATAATTTCTAAAACACGTACAGTTGAAATAGAAAATAATAATAAAACAATCATAAAATAAACCCTGACAATTAAACCTTTATTAAAGCGCTTCTTTCTTCTGAGACGCCGGCCTCATAAGATAGAAGTAGCGACTCGAAAACGTCTGCTGTTACTTTTGTAAGACGCAAGACAGTCGCTTGTCTGTCAATTTCTTTAAAACAAAACGGTTTTGACATAATAAAAACAATTTTAATTCATTTGTTTTATATAACAAAACGACTTTCTATATTTTCTTCATATTTCGTTGTTTTTTTCTGTTCGTAAACGCTCCGTCAACATGTTGAATATTCCACAGTGTGGATTATTTCACATTTTCCATGTGGAAACTTCAACAAAAAGCGTAGGATTTTCTACAGTGTTATGTGGAAAGATTATCATGTGGATTGTCAACAAAACTGTGGATTATTCCACAGAAATTTGTACAGATTTCCGTTCGCATTTTTTGTTTGTTTACAAGCGCAAGATAAAATGTAGAATTATCTACATGTGGAAATTCAAACAAAAGCGTGGAATTTTCTACAGTATTCCGTAGAAAAATTGTCACGTAGATTATTCAACAAATTGTAGATTATTCCACAACGCGGTGTGGATTTTTTTACGTGATAAAAAATCCACACCGTGGAATAATCTACCTACAATTTGAACAATTGTTTAACACACAGTCGGACATTCTCTACTCTTATGCATTCTTGCTTGCACTTACAAGTTTGGTCTTAGTATAACTTGCCGTTGCAGAATATAGTTTCAAATTCTTCCGTGAAAAAACAAATCAGGAGAAATATCTTATTCAAAAGAAATAAAATTAGTATATTTTACTACTAAAGATGAATTCTATCAGGGTGAAAATAGCTATGTGGTAAAGTAACCACTCATTTTTTCCAGAAAATATCGGGTGAAAAGAAACATGTGATGCAATTTAATAATAATTGGTTATATCATCGCTGACAATTTTTCCTGACGGCGAGCGGTTACGCCTTTAATTTCAGCCTGAAGGATTTTAACTTTAATTTTACTAATTTATCTTATCTAATTTTTTTATGGTCCCATATTGAAACAAGCTTGTAACGACTAATAAACCCTGCTTTTATTTGTTTTAAAATATAACATAAGTTTAAAATTGACACATATTATAAATTTTGGGAGTTAATGTAGAAAATTAATTCAATGTAAATATAATTTGAAATTTTTACATTAAAAACTTTGAAGCAAGTCGTAATCTAAAACACTAAATAGTAAAAAAATGAGTAAGCAATGTTGGTTTGGTCAAGCATTACAACAATAGTTTATAAAATACATTTTATAATGATTTTTATATTGTAAACTATTAACCCTGTCACCGTTGCAAAGGTTTTGGCGTTCCATGCGTTACTGCAGTTGATTGCTTTGTAGAGCAATTCTATTCTCAACCACTGATTCAATGCTGAAGGATGGAACGCTGGAGTCTCACACAGCTAAGATTAGGTAAAAACACATTGAATCCTCACTATGTATATTTTTTAAGGCTGGCCAGAATATTTGAAAATAAACGCTTTACCAGAACAACGGAATACTGGTTGAAGGATTTTCTGCCCTACGCTGCTGCGCGCCGTTTGACTTACTCAGACTCCGAGTTCCATAATCTGCTTGCCCAGTTCTTGTTAGATCCCCGCTACCAACACTACGGCAGCCACATACGATACGGGGGCCCTGGAAAAATAATTGCTTCAAGGTTAGAGTTATAAATGGTCCGGGCCGATATCTTCAAATCTTTTATCATATTGTAATTATGTTATTTTGTCTGTATTAGTGATGTTCCTGAGCTCCTGGGCGGACGTCCTCTTTTAGGAGCTCCGGAGCAACTCCCGTAAGTCTGGAGCGCCGCCCTATTTTAGTACTGATTTTATAAATAATTTAACAGTGATACCATAGATTATTTGGTCAAAATTTTTTGGTATATTAAATTTTTTCAAAACTTATTTAAAACACTAGAAATAGTCTAAAAAATGCAGACAGGGTGATTTAAAACGTATTTCAAGCATAAATAAGCTTAAAAACACTTATTTAAAGGGCAGAGCTCCAGAACTCTGAAACTCTGGAACTCCGTCCGCTTTAAATGGCCGCAGCTCCGGAGCATGATATTGGAAGATAGGAACATCACTAGTTTTTATATGGAAAAAACAATTTCTAGTTGTGATTTAAAGTAAAACAACTTTAAGTTTTGTAAAGTGATAACCCCAAAGCAATTTTCAGAGACGATGAACCCACAAAATGTGTATTTTCATTAATACTGTTTGAAAAACATTAAAAATAAAAAGATAAAATCAAGATTGAAAACATAACAGAAACAAAAACCAGAAACACTTACAGTACCCGTGTTTATAAAAACCATAAGATAAATTCGCAATCCTGACTTAAAACATAAGCTTCAATCTATAAAAAAATACTAAGCCAAAAACACAGAAGCCCAATACCACAAACCTGAACTTTCCCCAAAGCCTAAGTTTAAAAACTCTGGGGAAAAAAGCTAATCTAAAACCTATATCCTAATCCAAATCTACGATTAAATTAAAATTTAATAAAAGTTACTTAGTTAGCAATGCGAGATCAATTAGAAATTTTACCTTCATTCAACTTAAGCGCTGCACTACCCTACCAATTTACACTATAATGTAATAGTGCAGATAGACTAATGTTGTCAGTTGTGTGATCATTTTCTTGCTGGTTTATTGTCATAGTGTAAACAGCAATTTATATTTGATGACAATCATAAATGACCAAACATATATGGTCTGAGATTGTTAGGATTTAAACGGATTTCAAAAATACTGGCCCATTTACAAACTCTGGTTCAGATTCTTTGTCGGTACAAAAGGAATTCAGTATGGAGAAGAAAGAAATTTCTTGGATTTTGTTAAAACAACTCTGCAAAAGTCTCGTATTAACGCAACTGCCTTTCACGTAAGTCATTTTTTAAGATAAAGACAAAATAATCTTTAAAAAACATTACTTTTTGGTCCTTAATTTTTTTAACTTTTTTTAAGAAAATATTTCCGGTAATTTTGTTTATTAAACGTTTTTTTGCTCACACGTTTACGTTTAAATATAAACATAAAAATGAAATTATTTTACAATAAAATATGATTTAAATAACCTGAATTTTTGTAGCATATTTAACGATTTCTCACGTTTTAGCCTGCTTTTCAACTAGGGGAACAACAAGCAGCTGTCCTGCCAGCCACTCTACAGACGGTGGCAGTTGCGACAGGCGCCATGCTCCTAGTGTCTTTCCTGTTCATTCCAAAACTTGCGTGTTCTCTTTGCCTGGCGGCGTGCATTATATCCACAAACCTAGGTGTCCTTGGCGCCATGGCATTATGGGGCGTCCGGCTAGACATAGTTTCCATGATTACAGTCCTTATGTCAATTGGTGGGGTTTTTATGTTTTATTTTTATTTGTATAATTTAATAAAATTTACGTTTGGAAGCCTCTTTGTTTCTGATCTCTTTAATAATTTAATAACCTTCTCGTTTTGGAAGAACACTCCCCATGACTTACTTAAATAATTAATATAAATCCTAAAATCTAAATCATAATACTATGTGTAAAACTCTACATTGGTTTTGTAAATCAAAGCTAATGAACCAAAAATTAACTTTAAGTATGTTTTTATAAAAAAAGTTATGTGTGCGTAGCGAAAACAAGAGAATATATAAGATAAAAACGGAAGGGAAGATATCCAACTACATACGCGCTCAGATACGATTACTGCCATTTTATGGCACTTAACGGGCGTATTAAACGGGCCACACCTCTTTTAGGGTTTTGGGGTGTTCTAAATAGAGCTTTTTTAGACATTTGTGTTTCTAATAGGACTAGAAGTTTTTCTAATTGGAGGACACCCTAAGTATTACAAACAACAAACATGACGTTCCTTATAGGGATTTAAAGCTCCAATCAGGATGTTTAGGGCATCAGAGCATTAATTAAAAGCACCTTAATTGAGCGCATCCAATTAAGGGCTTGCCCTAATTAGGATAGTGCGTTTGCAGTTACGGACTTTTGTTATATTTTTGGTGTGAGTATGCGCCTTGACAGTATGGTGAAAAATGCAATCTGGGTTTTTGTGGTTGCTCGTCCATGTTGTGTTATTAACAGTTCTTGGATGAGCACTAAGGTCTTTCAGGACGGTTTTTAAGTACTATGAAAAAACTAACGGGGTTTTCAAGTAACCACTTTTTCTTTGAGAAAAATTACTGTGCAGAGTAACATGTGACGCAACGCAACATGTGGAAAAATGCATAAGCCCTGGCATTGGTTACATAACCAATGGCAACTATTTTTCCTGAGTCCCGCGTTTGTTATTATTTCTTTCTGATAAACAGCGGTTACGCCTTTAATTTCCGTCTTAAAATGCTACATTCAAGTTAGTCTTTAGCTATAGTTGAATTTTTTTCGTTCAGATATTTTAAAATATTATAATACTATGAGGTATTTGACTTAATTTCGGCCAAGCTTTAATTTTGCCCACCAATTTATGGTGTTAGAAAGGTGGCTTATTTTTAAAACACAAAAGAACTAACATAAAAGTAACTGGATGAATGTTAAATAAAGTGTTTTCCAAGGTTCTTTATTCGTGTTTTTCTGCATTATCAACATTTTTTTACAAAAAGTAAATTTTTTGTGATATTCTGGATTATGCTTTGTGTTTAAACTGCATCAAATTTAGAACGAAGTAATATATAACCCTTAAAATAACTTTTATTTAAAGCTCAAAATGGTTTATTTTCATCACCCTGGTCAAAATCCATTGTTCTAAACTGATGGAATCCCCTGTGCATCAAAGGACACCGCGTGCATAAAGGGACGCCCGTGTCGCGGGATATCTTTTCCCCCTTCTTTTTTCCCCGGGAAGATCTATCCCGGTAAAAAACCGGGATAATTTTCCCCCCAGAAAAACCATCCCGCTAAAACACTGGTTAATTCTTTCCCCCCTCGGTAAATTCTTTCCCCCCGAAAAGACTATCTCGTTTAAAAACCGGGATATTCTTTCCCCCCTCTTTTTATATTGTTGTTCGTTTGTTATAAATTTTAGCTTGGTTTTAAGGTTTTGCTTAGGCCGCTTAGGGAAACTAAGGTTTAAAATTGTTAAGGTAGTTCATGGGTTTTATTTCAATAATTTTATGAATTTATGAAAGTATCATGATAACAAAATAATTATTTTAATTTAATGACGTGTTTTTGAAGAATGCGCAGAATTAATATTATAAACTTTATGCAAATTTTCGAAGGGGGGAAAGAATATACCAGTAAAAACTTTCCCCTTGATTATAACGCTAAAATAGAAAATTACAAACAAAATTAAAATCGTGACAAAACATGTTTTAATGGAATTTATTACACAAAAATTGGTTTTAAGGTAATAAAGGTACAGCTATTCAAATTATTTTTAAAAATTCTATGTTTATATGATTTTAAAATTAAAAAGCATGGGGGAAAATCTATCCCGGTATATTCTTATCCCGGGGAAACAATTTACCGAGGGGGGAAAGAATATCCAGGGATAGTTTTTCCAGGGGGAAAAACTATCCTGGGATAGTTTTTCCGGGGGGAAAAATTTTTAGGGGGGAAAGAATATCCCTTGACACCGGCATTTATGTCTAATAACGCGCCCGCGCCTTTCTAATAACCCGCCCCAACGGCATTCTTTTAGCCATATTCACACCTTCATTTTTAAGCCCTGTTTTGCCGCTGCTCCTCCGACCTATCCCCCGGAGCAAAACATATATGACGTGATCACGAATACTATATGACATTTTAAAGCTAAAAAAATTCTGAGGTGATGTTTTCATATTTTCGTCAAAAACATTTTGCAATGGGGTTCACTAGCAGCGCATTTTAAAATACCGTTAATTTTGCCCACTTTAAAATTTACTTAAAAGAACCTGTTTAACACGATTTACACCATCATGTGTATGGGTGGGGTTACATAACTCATAATTTGCTAGGTTGTATTAAATTATGAATACACCGGAATGAATTTCTCAAAAATAATGTAGAACTAAATTAAAAAGTCAGGTTATTTTGTTGGCGGAGAGATGCAGTCATATAGTGAATATAGTAAATATCAATGCAATGAGGTTTCCCCACCCAACTCACCACTTACCACGATATAGAGTACCGATCCCTAAAAAGTTATGTAAAGTAAACTAAAACACAAAAAAAATGTCAGGTTATTTCCCTTGGTGAAGGGATTCAGTCATAAGAACTACCTAGTGAACATCTGTGCGGACTGGAGTAATCCAACTCCACACTGACTAGGTTAGAGCTATCAATAAACCGGTGCAGCAATTTCTCAAAAATAAATGAAATTCAGTTAAAAAGCGTTATGTTCTTGGCGGAGTGATGCAGTCAGATGTGAAACATCAGAGATATGCAAGGATTAGTGTGGAATTAAACCCCTCTTTAACTTTTGCCACGTCTTTTTTATTCTTAAGGTCTCTCCGGAAAGTTTTTATTGCAGAGCGTTCAGTAGTAAACCAAATGCAATCAAGAGCAAAAATTACCCATTTTTATTTACACACAATTTATTTTTGAATTAATATACTTAGGGTAGTGCATTTAATTTCGGCACTTTTTTGTTTTTCCGATGTAACTTTTCACTGTATGGCCCGATTTTCATGTTTAATAGCTCATTTTGAAGCTTTCACAATACTGCGTTGCGTCATAAAAGTTTTACTATACAAAAGTAGTTTTTTTATTCAATTAAATCAGTTTTTAAAAAAATGGAAAATTGCCGAAATTAAATGTGTGCATTTAATTTCGGCCCTTTACAAACAATCGATTGTTTCTCAGTCAAAAAATCATCATTTTCAAAAATTTAAAAACCTATCATTATCTCCAAACAGTTTTCTTTAATTTAAGTTTTTACTTGTTGTTTAACGTGTAACAGGCAAAAAGTTACAGCTAAAATGCCAAATGGTGTCAAAATGAGCAAAATTTGGGAAAAAAGTGCATTTAATTTCGACACTTTTTTAAAGGACCCCTTTAATCGAGTTTAAGTGCAGTGCTATGACCCCTACTTATTTCAACGTTGTCTTTTAACTATTTACAACTACAATTTAACACCCGACCACTTAATTCCACCCGTTTTTACCTACAGCAATATGTGTGCCGAAATTACACTTTTCTATTTTATAACGATTGCTCACCACAGACGCAACGTAAAACCACGGGGACTAAAAATTCGGAAAATAGACTAAATTTTACCAGGGCAGTTTAATTTTTAAACCAATTTATTGCGTAATCATGAAATGCCCATGATCTAAAAACGAGTAACAATTTTATTTTTTATAAATCACACAATTTCAAATGAAAATATCATAACATAACAAATAAAAATCTTACGAAAGTCATCTACATATAATTAGCTCTCATTTGAGCTATCAAACGTCGTATTCCGTCCACAATTACCAAAGGTATAGTCCAAAATCAAAAATGGCCAATTTGGAAAAGTGCCAAAATTAAATGCACTACCCTATACAGTATTATAATATTTTAAGATATTCAAATGACAAAATTTTGACTTATTGGCGAAAGCAGGCAACAAATTCTGTTTACAATAATGATATTTTTTGAATTTATGTTAAATAAATTCTAATAATATCAAAAAAAGGGGATTTTAAAGCAGTTAACGATTACCTTAAAAGTGTTAATTGGAAATCTATAGTAGCTTCAGCTGGCTCCATAAATGAGCTGTATAATAAAATTTGCGAAATAAATCGTTTTTGCATAGAAAATTTTGTACCATTAACCAAACATCGGGTAAAGCGAATTGAATACCCTAAGGCAATAAAAAGGCTTTATAGACGCAAACGCCATCTTTATAGACTATCAAAACGAACAAAAATTGGTAAAAATTTGTACAAAACTTGCGCAAAAACTTACGAAGAGTGTGTAAATGACTATAACGAGGAACGTGAACAAAACATAATAAATTCTGGCAATATAAAAAACTTTTATAATTATGCTAAATCTAAAATGAAAGTAAACTCAGATATTTCACCGTTAAAAAAAGAAGATGGTAGTCTAGCTGTAGACCCAGTAGAAAAAGCAAAACTTTTAAATTTATTTTTCAGTAGCGTCTTCACCAAAGATAATGGTACCACTCCTGAGTTTAACAAAAAAGTACCTGAAAACGTTGGTTTAAACTCGATACGTTTTCCAGTAAATGTTGTCGCAAAAAAAATGAAAAAGTTGCCTCCTAAAATATCAAGTTCTCCTGACAGTATTCCATCGTATTATTGGAAAAATGTTTGGGAAACTATGTCTCCAACGCTCGCAATATTTTTTGAAATGAGCATGATGTCTAGCACAGTTCCTAATTATTGGCGTGACGCAATTGTAGTTCCTATCTATAAAAAAGGTTTAGCGAGCTTAGCTTCAAACTATAGACCAATTTCCCTAACATGTGTTGCCTGTAGGATTATGGAATCAATTATTCATGATGAAACGCTATCATATTTGTATAAATACAAACTCATTACTAAGCAACACTATGGATTTTTAGCTCGGCGTTCTACGGGTCTGCAGTTATTAAGCACCCTAAACGACTGGACTTTAGCATTAGACAACAAAAAACTTATAGACTGCGTATATATTGATTATAAAAAAGCCTTTGATAGTGTTTCGCACTCCAAACTTTTAATTAAGCTAAGGGGATACGGTATTGATCATGAATTGTTAGCATGGTTTGCTAGTTATTTGTCAAATCGTAGACAATGTGTTTCTGTAGAAAATCAAAGTTCAGATTTTGTTCCAGTAACCTCAGGCGTGCCTCAAGGTAGCGTCATTGGACCTTTGCTTTTTTTGTTGTTTATTAATGACATGCCTGAATGTTTGGAAAATGGTACTATTGCTAAAATCTATGCAGACGATACTAAACTTTATAAAACTAGAGAAAAAAATGAAAGCACGGAAAATTTTCAAAAGTCTTTAAAACAATTCTCTGACTGGTCGCAAAAGTGGCAACTTTGTATTGCTTATGATAAATGTTCTACTTTTTCTTTGGGCCGTGAAAATAACGCCCCAAATTTTAAGTTGGACAATAAAATTTTAGAAAATGTAAATCAAGTAAAAGACCTTGGAATCCTAATTTCTAATGATCTAAAATCAACGTCACATTGTGTAAACATAGCAAAAAAAGCTTCGGCAAGAGTTTCCTTGATATTTCGAATATTTGGTACAAAAAATAAAGACATTTTAATTCGCGCCTACACAACGTTTGTGCGTCCACTGCTTGAGTACGAGACTCCAGTTTGGTCACCTTACTTAAAAAAAAATATTGAAAAAATTGAAAATGTGCAGCGCTTGTTTACTAGAAAACTCTATGCAAGATGTTTACTCCGAAAACCTTGTTACAATGAACGCTTATCAGCCTTAAAAATGGAAAGTCTTGAATTACAAAGAATTCAAAATGATCTAGTATTTTGCTATAAAATATTACATAGTTCTATCGATGCCACTTTGTCTAAATTTTTTGAATACAACTGCGCTAATAAAACCAGGGAGACGATTTAAAACTAAAAATTCCCTTTTCTACCTTAAACTTGCGTAAATTTTTCTTTTCTTCTGGGTTTGCACCATCTGGAATTCACTTAACCAAGATATTGTTAAATCATGTTCCGTCAAAGTTTTTAAATCAAAACTCAACAAAGACATTTTAAAAAAATGGACCAAAATT